>JASDQU011177308.1:7392-28999 GCA_032191745.1 Picea mariana
CTAGCGGGATTGAGGTGGAGACCTCTAACTTTGCTCATTTACTCTCCTAACTAGGACACATCTTTTGAGCTAGCTCTTGGAATTTTTTCATGGTTGATTTTGTTGTTGCTTGCCACTAAATGCTACAGCCATAAGGCTGCAATTTTCTCCAGAAAACACATGTTACAACAAACATCTTATTTAGCTTCTTAAGTGCCTTTTTTCAGCCTATGTTCATTGTAAAATTTGATGTTGATTTACTTAACTAGTCTAGATCTATACATGTTGATTTTAGTTGTTTTCTTTTTTGCTGATATAAGTTGATATCTACTAATGCAAATTATGGACAACAAGATGAAATTGTTGATCTGACTAACATATATCATTGCAAAGTGTGTTTTTCGTGTGTCTCGGGAAGGTACAATCATCCAAAGAAATATTATACCTGCGGGGCAACAATTATTTGACTTGCAAGGCATCTCTCCCTATCTTCCATTCCACCTAGACTTGACCTCTAGGGGCTTCACTTCCACTTCCCTCCGTCTCCACCTCAATCCCGCTAGGGTCTCTGGGATCGCCTCCCTAGAGTGACCTAATCATCCTTGAAGTGCGAGACCTACATAGAGGTGACATTGGGTGTAGGATTCTCAAGTTGTAGCACTTTCCTTGTGGTTGGGTCGAACTTTGCCCAACCTACAACTTGTGCTATTACAATATGCAAGTTCCACTAAGTGGATATAATCCTCCCACTTTAATGGTTGATCCATCACATACATTCAAAGCATGTCTTCAATGATTCTATTAGTCCTCTCTATTTTCCCATCTGACTCTGGGTGATACACTATACTAAGATTTGGATTTGTCCTAAAACCTTTGAACAAACCCTTTCCAAAAATTGGAAGTAAACTTTGGATCTTTGTCTAAAACAATTGCGTTAGGCACCCCATGTAGCCTGGAAACTTCTTTCATGTAGATTTATGCAATATACGATGCCTTGTGTGTTATCTTTACAGGAATAAAATGTGTTTCCTTGGTTAATTTATCCACCACCACCATGATGGAATCATGTTGCTTCACTGTTATGTGAAGCTTAGTAATAAAATCCACTGTAACAACTTCCCACTTCCATTCTGGAATGGGCAATGGCTACAACAACCCTACTAGATGTCTAGGTTCAGTTTTCACTTTCTAACACTCTAGACATCTAACTATATAATTAGTCACTTCTTTCTTCATTCCTAGCCAAAAATATTGGCTTGTTACAACTGCATTTATCTTCTGATATCCTAGGTGTCCAACATGTGACACACTATGCAATTCCTTCAACACTGCATTTTTCAGTTCATCGAAATTCAACACATATACTTTTCCTCTATACATGAGAATTTCATTTTCTTCAGCTCATAACAATTAAATTTCTGCTGAAAATTACCTTGCTACAATGTTTCTTTTATTTTGAGATATTGATGATCTGAATTTGTTGCTGGAATAATCTTATCTTTTAGATCAGTGATGTACATGTTGATGGTTGCAATATGCACTTCTTGAGCTCTCTTGTTGAGTGCATCAACCACCTGATTTTTCTTACCTTTTATATGCTTAATCTCGAAGTCATACTCACTAAGGAATTCTATCCATGTAGTTTGTCTAGCATTTAATGTTGGTTGTCCAAACAAATGTTTCAGACCACAATGGTCTATCCTTAGTTCTAATTTCTTCCCCGAAAGGTAACATCTCCACATTTTTAATGCATGTATAATTGCTGCTAACTCTAGATTATGGGTGGCATAATTCTTTTCATGCATACCACATGCATCCTTTTGACTAAGGACTCCATTGAGCCCTTCCTTGCATGCATCGGTGCACAGAACAAAATCTTCATCCGGATTTGCAATATTCAAGATTGACACACTTGTCAAAATTTCCTTCAACTGCTGAAAGCCCTCTTCACACTTGAAAGTCCATTCAATCTTCAATCTCTTCTTTTGGAAATAAGTGATTGGGCTTCAAATATTTGAGAATCATTTTATGAATCTTCGATAATAACCGACACGACCCATGAATTATCTGACCTCTATCACATTTCTCGATGCTGACCATCCTCTAATGGGCTCTATCTTCTCAAGATCCACTGCTATCCCTCCCGCTGAAATTATATGCCCCAAGTAGTGAATCTTATTTTGATAAAAGATGCACTTAGCTCAACATATAGTTTATTCTCTCTTAAAACTTGAAACACCATTCTTAAATGATGTTCATGTTCCTCTTCTGACTTAGAGTAGACAAGTATATCATCTAAGAACACAATCACAAACGTGTGCAAGTATTCCTTGAACACTCCATTCATCAGGCACATAAAAACAACTAGAACATTTGATAGTCAAAATGGTAATATTGTGAATTCATAATGCCCATATCTTGTCATTAATGTTGTCTTGGTGATGTCTTCGTATTTTATCCTTACTTGATGATAACTTGATCTCATTTCAATCTTCAAAAAGATGCTTGCACCTTTCAGCTGATCAAATAAGTAATCAATTCTTGGAAAATGATACTTATTCTTTATGGTGACCTTATTTAGTTTCCTGAAATCAATGCGCAACCTTAAGCTTCCATCTTTCTTCACAAAAAGAACTGGGGCACCCCAAGGTGATACACATGGACATATATGCCCCTTCTTTAACAGTTCTTCAAGTTGCATATGCAACTCTGTCAACTCTAGTGTGTCCATTCTGTAAGGTTTCTTAGACACTAGGGAAACTCCTAACACCAAATCAATAGAGAAATTGATGTCTCTCTTTGGTGGCAATCCTGAGATTTCCTTAAAAACATCTTCAAAATCCTTCAAGATTGGATGGTCTTCAATGTTTGCCACTTTATCTCTGGATGCCTCATCTATATGGGTTGAAAAAGTTTGACATCCCTTCTTGAAACTCTTCTTCAACTGCATAACTGAAATTTCTCTAACAACTATAACTATTGGAATGCCTTGAACTTTGCCTTGCTACCATTTTTTATAAATACATGTGATTGTCTTGTTATAACAGTCTAAGAAAGCATGGTGTTGTTCCAACCAATCCATGTCAATTAGGCAATCATACGAACCCAATGTTATGATGTTTACATCTACCTTTGTGCTACGTCCATTCATGTCTATTTGACAATCTTTAACGAACTCATTGATTTTTCTTTTAGCCTCGGTGGCTATTTGAACTAACCAAGATTTATTATGCTTACTCCTTTGCAAGTGGAATCTTTCAACAATGTTAACATTTATGTAACTATGGATAGCTCCATAATCAATTAAAATTGATATGGGATGGTTATCAATCTTACCTTCCACTTCAATCATA
This sequence comes from Picea mariana, assembly GCA_032191745.1. Taxonomy (NCBI): domain Eukaryota; kingdom Viridiplantae; phylum Streptophyta; class Pinopsida; order Pinales; family Pinaceae; genus Picea; species Picea mariana. The sequence goes on from JASDQU011177308.1 coordinate 10,725, forward strand.
GGGGATTGATATTCTTCTTGCTTGTTGTCCAAGGCTGCATAAATCCTTGGCATGTTCCCTCCCATATCTTCCATTGTTTTAGCCTCCTGAATGTTGTGGACAATCCTCATTCTTTCTCCTTTGTGAAGGCAATCCCTATATAAGTGATTTCCCTCACATCCCCGACATTGTACAGACTGTTGCCTTGGCCTTTTCCCAAATGAATATGTAGTCTTGTGCTCATTTTGGGTTGACTGGCCTTGTTGATTTGCCTGAGAGTTATTCTTGAAGAGGGGTGGATTAAAACCTTTCCGCCTTTTATATTTCTTACCCTTCATCTTGTCATTCAAATCTTTTTGGAAGACTGGCCTCCCTCTACTCTGCTTATAAAGATGTTTTGTTCTTCTTATGGTTTCTTCCAAAGTCTTGGGGTTATCATATTGTATATTGTCACTATAGAATGAGTGTAACCCACTTAGAAACCTTTGGATTTTGATTTTCTCATCTTTAATGAAGTCCACATACTTCAAAAATTCAAAGAACCTCTTCTTATATTCATCCATTGTCATGCTTCCCAACTTGAGTTCAAAGAAATCTTTCATCTTCCTTTCATAGTAATACTCGGACACATATTTCTCTTGGAAATATCCTTTGCACTGCCTTCATGAGATTATGTTCTCATCAAGGTGTTTGGCTTACTTAAGATGATCCCACCACATGAATTCATTTCCTTGCGAGTGGTAGGTTGCAATTTTAGCTTCTACCTGAGAGGGGTAATCATCCAGCTGTAAATATTTCTTCATTTCCAATAGTCAGGGCTCAACCTCTTCTCCTTTCCTGTGCTCACCATTGAAATTTGATGGCTTGATTTTCCTAAGTTCACCTTACAAGATGTCTGTCTCATGCCTCCTCTTTTTTCCTCCAGATATGAGACACACTTGCGCTGCTCCCTAGCCCTGAACTTGAATGCATTATTCTGGTAGATTTCCTTGGAGAATGATGCCGCATGATCATGCTTCTTGACTACCTGTCATTCCGATGATCATCCCTTTTTCTTTGAGATATGGATGTTGTCACGTTTCTATCACTAGTTTCTTGATTGGTGCCAAAATCCTTGTTGACTTGATTATGCAACATATTTAAGCTCTGAAGTATCTCCTCTTGAGCCTTCATAATCCTTCCTACATGCTTCTCATAGTTACAGGCTCCTGCCTACCTCTTCTACCATTTGAATTTGTCTAAGAATTTCCCATGCTAACATGTAGACCTATGATCTCTTCCTCATCGTTGTAAGATCCCTAAACATCATCCATAACTTCAGTCCTCATATATAAACCAAAGTTGTTTTCATGTACCTCTAATTCTGCAAGAAATCTACATGTAATAATTATGTTAGAACATGCATAGCATAAAACATTTCATCAATTAGAATACATGTTACTCTTTATCCCAATTTATGAAGGAAAAAATGCATCAAATCAAAATATGATTCCTTAGATTCATTCCTCTCTGAAAGAGATTTCCAACTATTGTACCCATGCCTCAATCTGAGTTCTGAGCGAAAAGTTACAACATTTGCATGCTACAATTTCCACTCTTTTTGTGTTACATAAATCTCTTTATTAATTTCTGGAAAATTTTGTTTCCCAAATCAAAATTATTGGTGGATAGGTCTCTTCTACTCCTCAATATATTTCCAGCGACTATTCGTTTTCTCAAATCAGACCTCCGAGTTGAAAGTTATGGTCCGAGAAGTTTTGATTGTTTTACTCAATTTACCCCTATCTACATGTGGCTTCCTTCTCTCCCAAGACACTTTTACATACCCAAATCCCAAATTTGACTCCATAGTTATCTTCTATGGTTCCTAATCTTTCCATAAACTAGTCCTGTGTGCTAAACAAACTTCTAAGCATGGAGTTATGCCCTCTTGAAGTAAACTGGTGCCAAAATTTTCCCCTTACTATTTTGGCTATAACTTTCTCAATACGAGCTCTGTTTTGCGAACAGATTAGCTCATTGGAAACCTCTCCTCGAGCTCTTTTATTTGAGCTTCAAAGATAAGTGTACTTTGATATAGTCTACTCTTGTGAGTTTTAGTTGAATAAAAACATCGTTTAGGCCCTCAAAAATGTCCCGCGAGTTAATGACCTTCAAAAACCACAAAATTTCACATAAAATCCACTTTTTACTATGTTAACAACCCTTAAATCTAAGCCCTTAATCTCAAAATTGGATGTAATCTGAGCCATCGATATGAAATCCATTAGTGATCGACCGATCAAAACTTTCCTTTTGATGCACACAACACTTTGCCCAAATTGTCGACCCAACCATCGGTCATTGGCCCATTCACTTGACAACTGATTCACAACACAACGCTAAACCTGCCAACCCGACTCTTCATCAATTAGGTTGATGCATGACCGTCGATCGTCAATCTTCCTCGTTGATTGTCGAAAAGACTTCCTCAATTCGATCGACACGACACTCAACCATCGACGTGGTAACTGTTGATGTGGCATGATAGGTGGATGATGACATGGCATGACATGTCATCACCCTCTTTTCTGCATCGACCATTGACCGTTTCTCTTGGACGACCCAAAAACCTCACTGAGTCCACTGATGCCTGATCATCGACCTATCAATAAAAACATACACCTCATTCTTTCAGTCAACGCCCGACCATCATCCCATCGACCATTAACGATTTCCATTAGCGACTGAAAACATTTTGGCAAATCCGACCGATGCCTCACCATCAACCCACTGACGATTTTCCTTGGCCAATTTCAACACTTAGAATATTTTCGATTAAACCACGATCGATCTGGGTCATTGATCTCCCATTGAAAAAATGATCTCGGTCATTGATTTACCAAACCTCATCCAACTCCAACGACGCTCGACCATCGGTCAACGACCATTGGAGTTTTCTTTTGGCTGAATGAAACTCTTCACCACTATGGTCGACCCAACCATCAGTCATTGGCTGTTTCTCTTGGTAATTTTCCAACACTTGAAAATTTTGAAAAAACCCAGGTGAATCTGGGTCATTAATCTACTTCAACTTCCCAACTTCCAAAATTGAATCTTGGTTGTTGATTTGTTGAACCTTCAAAATGAACGAAAAATTATAAATTTTTAAATTTATCAAAGAAAATCTCAACCATTGATCTCAAGATCAAACATGATCTCGGTCGTCGATTCTTGAACTTTTTCACAACGCTACAGGCGACCATTAAAACACAAATTTTGACCTTTCCAAGTTGAATTCTGTTGAGATTGGATAGCAAGGAAGGTCTTCACCATGCATGGCATCCTAGCATAGAGGAGGACAATCAAACTTATCGAAGTTGATGGGATAATCTTTTTCTTAAAATTGTACTTAGGAAAAGGTACATTAAATGGGTTATATTTTAATGTTGACTTAATGAGTACTTTTTATAAAGTTAAAGTGAGAAATAATTTAAGTTGTGGTCTTTTAATCTCGACCATTGATCTCATAAGGTGTATGAGGATCAATCTTGGCCCTCCATATTTTTGGAGATAGGGTTTCTCACTTGCTCATTGAGTAAAAGGGAGATCAACTTGGAGAGGGGTGCATTATGCACAAGATAGAAACAATTTTTTGAAGAGAGAAAGAAGAGAATTGCTTGAGGGTTTGGAGAGAAAGTTTGCAGTGAGACAAAGGAGGCTTCTACACTGAGATTGACACACATTTTCAGCATTGCAAAGGTCTTTTCTTACAAATTTGATCAGGAGGATTTGCAAAAGGGGGGAATACATTTGTTGAGGAGGTTTTGTATTCGAATAGGCTGATTTTATTGTAAGATATCTCTATATTTTCCTGTTCAATAATAATAAAATCCAAATCTGTTGCACTGGTTTTCCCTTCGGGGTTTTTCCAGGGACGAATTGTCCAAAAATTACTTGTGTACATGTGATATGATTGTTGTTATATTTTACTATTAAGTTCCTAGTTATTATTTTATGTTGTGTATTATTTATTTGTGAAGAAAACCTGGCAGAATTAGTTAACAGAAAAATTAATTGATTTAGTGAACTGGGTTTGAAGAAAATTCTCATGGTATCAAAGCAGGACTCTTGAAGAAGCAACATTACATTCAGATCTGCAACACAAAAGTTCAGATCTGCAACATAAAAGTGTAGATATGTAAAGGAAAATATTGATATGCATTAGTGGAGTTCATATCTGTAAAACAAAAGGGTATATTGCAACACATAATCATTTTCAAAAATGGCCATGACCTTGAGAATGTAGGATCGGCTTCAGGGTGTTCAAAATTTTGTCACCTGGAAGGAGAGGGTCACTATGGTTTTGTCACCTTGATGACATTTACCAGAGTAAAAATGAAAACAGTGTGATGGTGCTTAGGGAAAGACTGAGAAGTACCAATATGGCTAAAGGAAAATGCGTGGTTCACTACCTTACTCAACTTACACAGATCAGAGATGAGCTAGGCATAGTGGGTGAGAAAACTGAAGAGTTTGAGTTGGTACGTGTGGCGATGAATGGATTTTCAAAGTCATGGATGTGTTCGTGCGTGGAGTTGTAGCTCAGGAGAAACTCCCTGATTGGAAACGATTATGGGATGATTTTGTGCAGGAGGAGATCAGACTTGGTCAGTCTAGCGGATCTTCATCTTCACCACAGATTGTGGATGAAGAAGGCTTGGCTCTTGCGAGCAAAGGAAAGGGCGAAAAAAGAAAACAAAGGGTAGAAAGAAGAACATTAAATTTTCAAAATTCAAATGTTTCCAGTGTCACAAGATGGGACACTTTGCCTCATAGTGTCTAGAGAAGAAGAAGAAGAACCAACTGCAGATGGCAACTTCAACAACAGTGGATGAGTTTGCCAAAAGCTTTGAGGAGGATTTCTGCTTCATAGCTTGTATGTCTAGCGCAACAGTCTCGGGCATGTGGGTTTTTGGACAACAGATAATCTTGTCATATGATAGGGCGCAAGGAGTTTTTCACTAGGCTATAAGAGGGAGGCGTGAATCTAGTTATAGATCTTGGAGATGGCAGGCACTGCAAAGCACAAGGGGTTGGTACAATTTTGTTTCATAGGGAGTCTGATAAACCACTCTAGTTTGCTGACGTACTATATGTTCTGGGGTTGAACCTCATCTTGGTCTCTACTCTTGAGGATAAAGGGTACGAGGTCAACTTCTGTAAGGGAAGGGTGTTCATCAGGCCAACAGGGTCAAGTGAGAAGATGGACAAGATGACTGGGGTTCGAGAAGATAAGGTCTACAAGCTTTAGTTTCAGCCAGGGAGAACATTAGTCAATACAACCACAGACATGGGAGAGTTGTGACACAGGAGGATGGGGCACATACACTTTGGTGCATTGGGGCACTTAAGAAAGGCAGTCACAGGGTTGCCTAAGTTCACAACAGAGAGGCATGACCCTTGCAAGGGTTGTGTAATGGGCAAGTATGTTGATTTTTTAATAAGCTAGGCTTAAGCATGAATTTCATTCCATTTTAGCATTTTACTTAAACCACAGACAATTTTTTGCAGAAACCAAGATCACAAGAAGAAACACCATGCACAAGTACACAAGAAGTATCCTGGGAAACCCTTCTCAACAAGGGAAGATAACCCAACCAATCCTTTGCTATATTCTTCAAGAGAAAGACCTCCACCACCATAAACACCTAGCACACAAAAGGGTGCTCAGAAACCATATAAACCTAGTGCCCAAGAGAGATGCGCACTTTTCCCAAGAGCAAGTGTTTGCTAGAATTTCCAAAATCACACTTATGTTATGATTCCTCAATGGGGAATTTACCTTTATTTATATTAGACTGGACATGTCAACATAACTGTCTATTGGCACAATAGGGACGACCTCAATAACTCATAATATAATTAATAATTACCATATTAGTTATCTTTTACATTATGGTGGGGTCGACCTGTACCCTTTACATTACAAATAGGGTTACAGGTAAGTCTGACTCTTGAACAATATAGCAAGGGATATCATACACCCACTAGTGCTTAGCCACTAGGGTTACATCCATCTGTGCTCATCCACATGGATATCCATATCTCTATCTCATTGCGTCTCACAAGAGAACCACACTCACTAGTGCTCAACCACTAGGATCACATTCACCTGTGCTCATCCACAGGAACATCCAACTCAACAGATCTTCTTTCTCACTGCATTACATTGGAGAGTCATCTAGAATTCATCATCTCAACTCTCTGCTTGGAGGAGGCTAATACATCGTTTCATTTTTGTCTCAGAACAATGCACCCATCTCATGGGATTTTACACGTTCACCTGTGCTCAACCACAGGCACATCCAACTCAACAAATCTTCTTTCTCACTATGTTACACAGGAGAATTATCTGGAGTTCATCTCAACTATCTGCAAGGAGGAGGCCAACACAATGTTCCAGTTCTTTCTCAGATAGGAACCACACACCCAACTTAGGGGCTCTTTCTCAGGTCTATGTCCTCGAGGATGTCTCACGCAACTGTAATCATCAACACTCCCTCTCAGCTAGGGAGTCATTCTCCATCAGGCCAAGTCTCGCATGGAAGTACTCGAAATTTTTCTTGGATGTAGTCATCAACACTCCCTCTCAGCTAGAGAGGTATTCTTCACCAAGCCAGTTTGGTGAAGATGTCTGCAAGCTGCTCATGTGTAGGAAAGTATTGCATGTGTATTGTTTTTCTTTGCATCATGTCTCTAAAAAAATGATATTTTATCTCAACATGTTTCGATCTATCATGAAACACTGGGTTCTGAAAGAGATTCACACACAAATCTAGTTATCATCATAGAATTCATCTCATGATCAAGTAAATCTGTCAGAAGCTTGTGAAGCCACATTGCTACACACACTCAATGCTATATACTCTACTTTTATGGTACTCAAGGCCATAGAGCTTTGTTTCCTGCTGCACTAGGAAACCATGGCAAACTTAACAGTAAAACAACAATCAGATGTGCTCTTCCGATCCACTGTACTTTCTGTCCATTCTGCATATCCTTGCAAACTCAAGTCTACACTGGAGACATATCTTAGACCATATCTAATTGTGCCTCGTAGATATCTCAATACATGTTTTGCTGTCGTCCAGTGAGTCTATCTCGACTGACTCGTGAATTGGCTAAGTACATTCTCTGCATAGCATATATCGAGTATGGGTTTAACCAGATACATCAACGATCCAATCAGTTGTGAAACAATCTCGTCTGAATCATCATCATTTCAAATTCATCATCATCAGTGTAGGCATGGATTTGCATTTAGACATACTGAACGTCTTTAATATCCTCACTATACATTTTTCTTGAATCAGGAAAAGTCTCATTCGTCCTCTGTCATACTTCTTGTCCCAAGAATTTGTGCATCATACCTAGATCCATTATCTCGATATCAAAAGTCAAATCTTTCTTGCATCCAACAACTTGGCTTCTGGATCAAGTGTCTCATCATAGAAAACTCCCTCTATTTGTGGGAATCCTCCGGCCACAGATCTCAGTTTGTATTTCTCGACACTTCCATCAGGTGCATGCTTGATATTATAGATCCTGGAAGTCACCATAGACTTCCCTACTAGTCTCGGAACAATGTCTCATACATCATTCTTTAAGATATACTAGTATTCTTCTGTTATGGCATCTTGCCATGCCTGTTCACCTGTCGCTTCTCTATGACAAGAAGGCTCATAATCAATGATGTGGCTCATGGTTGAAGAGTATCACGAAAAATCTATTTGTTCTCTCGGGATGTGTCTTGAGAGGCTTGTATGTTTCTCTGCCTCTTGTAGAGTGAGCCTAGTTAGGCCTTTTATGTCCTACTGCAATATCTATGGACATATCAACTAGAGAAACCGGATCAGCTGGAATAATGTCTATCTCCCTCTAAACTGCTGAAGGGGGAGAAGGTATTGTTTCAATGTCAATATCCATATGAGATTCTCTAGATCTTTGAAAGACTATCTCTTCTTCAAGTACAACATCTCCGCTTGTCTCAATCTTTCTCTGACCAAGGATGTAGATCTGAAATGTCTTTGAAGATTCACTGTTATCCCATAAATGTATCCTTTCTCCCTGAAGGGTCTAGCTTGGACTTCTTCTCTTTGGGTACATGAAAATACACTGGGCACTCAAATATCCTGAAGTGTTCAATCTTAGGCTTCACTCCGATGAAGGCTTCTTCAGGAGTTATGTTTTTCAAAGTCTGGTGAAGACTCTTGTTTTGAACATATATTGTGTCATGCATACTTTACCATATAATTAATAATTACCATATTAATTATATTTTACATTAAGGTGAGGTCGACATGTACCCTTTACATTACCATATTAATTATATTTTACATTAAGGTGGGGTCGACCTGTACCCTTTACATTACAAATAGGGTTATAGGTAAGTCTAACTCTTGAACAATATAGAAAGGGATCTCATACACCCATGAGTGCTTAGCCACTAGGGTACATCCATCTGTGCTCAACCACATGGATGTCCATATCTCTATCTCACTGCGTCTCACAGGAGAACCACACTCACTAGTGCTCAGCCACTAGGATCACATTCACCTGTGCTCTTGCACAGGCACGTCCAACTCAGCATATATTCTTTCTCACTGCATTACACTGGAGAGTCATATAGAGTTCATCATCTCAACTCTCTGCTCAGAGGAGGCTAATACATCGTTTAATTTCTATCTCAAAACGATGCACCCAGCTCATGGGATTTCACACATTCACCTGTGCTTAGCCACATGCACGTCCAACTCAACAGATCTTCTTTCTCACTGTGTTACACAGGAGAATCATCTGGAGTTCATCTCAACTCTCTACAAGGAGGAGGCCAACACAACGTTCCATTTATGTCTCAGATAGGAACCACACACCCAACTCAGGGGCTCTTTCCCAGGTCTGTGTCCTGGAGGATGTCTCATGCAACTGTAATCATCAACAAAGTATGCCCAGAGATCATTTCCACCAAGTGATCACAGGTCCAAGGGAGTATTGGACTTGATACATTCTGACGTATGTGGTCCGATGAGCGTGGAGTCAGTGAGTGGCTTCAAATACTTTGTTCTATTCATTGATGACTACTCCAGGAAAATATGGATATACTTCATGAAGGCTAAGGATGAAGTCTTTGACAAATTTCAGGAGTCCAGAGCTCTGGTTGAGAACTAGACTGGCGAGAAGATTCAGGTGTTGAGATCTGACAACGAGGGTGAGTACACCTCTAAGGAGTTTCTGGATTATTGCACAACAACGGGGATCAAGAAGGAACTCACCGTTACTTACAATCCTCAACATAATGGAGTGATCGAGAGAAAGAACAAGACCATAGTCGGAGCAACATATGTGATGATACATGATCAGGGTTTGCCATTGTTTTTATGGGCAAAGTCTAGTCGCACGACTATTTATATTCAGAATAGGAGTCCCCACACAATTTTGGGGAATTTGACACCCGAGGAGGTATTTATAGGTACGAAACCAGATGTGAGTCATCTTTTCACATGGGGTAATATATGTCACTGTCATGTCCCTTCGGAGAAGAGGACAAAGCTGGAACCCACAACAGATAAGGGGTTGCTTGTTGGATATAGCGAGGCTTCCAAAGCCTACAGGATCTTTGTGCCAACACGCAAGAATATCATAGTGTGTAGGGATGTACAGTTCGAGGAGGAGCATGCATTGAGGAGGTCTAAAGACTTGCAGGCATAGGACCATCAGGGACAAGATTCGGGAGTCAAGCCTGAGGAAGCACAAAGTCAGAGCACTGGATCATAGAGTCAGACATAGGGTACTCGTATAGGGACATGAACAAGTGTTGATAGGGAGACAGCTGGACATGATCATCAGGAGTGAGATGATGATGAGGAGGAGCAACGTGATGCAGTTCCACGAGATCATAATACTAGGCCATGACCTAAGTGGTACAAGTCCACAGTCAGTGATTCCAGGTTGGTAGGACTTCTAGAGAGAGATTTCAGATGAAGTAAACCACGAGAGAGACTTGGGTACATGGCGTTAATGACACAACTCATTGATGCTAAGCCTTCTACTTATGAGCAAGGTTCACAACATGGAGTGTGGAAGGAGGCCATGATGGAGGAATATGCCTCCATTATGAAGAATGATGTATGGGAGGTAGTGCATGTTGATATTATGGTAGCTGCGGGAGGTATTAACATCCATGTGTAACCCTGACAAGAATAGAATATTCTGAGAAGCAAGAAGAAACCCTAAAGCATGGATAATAACCCTAGGAGGCAAGTCGACTCAAGAAAATATTCATTATTGAGTTATTAGCCTCCAGAAATAGAAGTCGGCCTAGACAACTTAAAGAGAACAATATAAATATAGGGCGCTAGATCTCATTTGACACACACATATCACAACTACATAAATGTAAGAGTGTGCACTGCAGAAACTGAGTAAGTGCGCAAGTCTTGAGAGTAGCTGCAGTTGCAGCTATTGCAACCTGTATTCTCAGGTTTAGTCTTGGACTTTCTATTGGTTATGGTTTGGACTTTCTGCCTTGTGTGCTAGCTCTGGAGAGAGGTACGCTACATTGATTGGCTATTAATCCTAGGGTTTTCTTCCAGAATCATTATCTGTCAAGGTTAAGGTGCTCGGGGGTGGCTTCAACCTATGTTTGGGTGACAATATTGCTATATTGTCTATGGTTAAATGAGCACATCTATTATTTCTAACAGGTTATGGACCCACCCTATCTTCAAACAATCTAACCGCTGGAAGATAGATTGAGAGGATTTGCTCAGTTACAGTTGCAGTTGCAGTCAATTTTTGCTGCAACAACAAAACCCTAACCCTCTTATTGAGACACCTTAAGTGAAGAGATTGACCTAATTTCTGGATAGCCTAGTGTGCCCTAATCCAACGCACCTTATGGTACTCTCAGTAAGCTAAGACACCAATTTTGAGTTTTTGGTCAAATTCAAAGGTTGACCAAGTCAAATCAGTCATGACTTATTCTATGAAGTCAGAAAACAAGTTAGAAGGGGCTTCTAACTTCAGAGCATGGAAGACAAGGATTGATATCATCCTTTCCATGAACAAAGTGTTGGATATCGTGAAAGGAAAGATTCTGGAACCACATTTTGAGAAGAAAAAGAGAAGGAACCTCAGAACGTTGCAATTATGGAGAAGTTCAAGGACAATGACATCAATTCCATGAATATCATAGTGAACTCTGTAAAAGACCACTTGGTACCCTACATCTCTCATCTTGACTCATATAAGAAGATGTATGATGCCCTAACTAACCTCTTCTCAGTCAGAAACATTGGACAAGTAATGAGTCTGAAGAATGAGCTCTATGACATGAAAATAAATGATGATAACAACATAACATCATACTTTGTGAGAATATCTCAGATAAGAGATCAACTACAAGCTATTGAAGAAATCATTTCAGAGAAGGAACTGGTAAATATAGTACTCAATGGTCTTCCCAAGACATGGGATGCATTTTCCACAAGAATGAACACAAGGAAGGAGTATCCCACATTTGAAGAACTTTGGACTTGCTATGCACAAGAAGAATCAAAGATTAGCGCAAAAGATAAATTCCAAAGGAAACATGATGATCAAGCCTAAACAACAAAGTTCAAGAAATTTAGGAATAAGAAGAAGTTTGAATCAAGGAAGAAACCAAATCAAGAGAATGATATGTCAAAAATACAATGCTTTAAGTGTCGAAAATATGGTCACTACAAGAATCATTGTCTCGAGTTAAAGAAAAGGAAGTAAACACATGAAGCATCAGTTGCCGAAGAAAGGGAACCCTTAAATAAGGCCAAGCAGGATAAAACGAACTTCTTCTTCTAAAACAAGGTAACAGTATTCTTCATAGTTCTTGTACATACCATGTTTACATAGTTTATGTACATATATTGCATATCTATTTCTTAGAAGACAAGATGTTCAAGTGAAAATACCTATGGAAGAATAAAAAGATAAGGATTTATATCATGATGACTACAAGTCAAGCATTACACATGAAAAGATGAAGTACATTGACAATCCTTGGTAACAATTCCTATGGAATCTATTACATAAGTAACAGCTGCAAGATAAGCCGAAATCAGAATCAAACTTGAAGAAACCTAGAAGAAGTAAAAAGAGAAAGAAGTTCGCAATCAAGAGGAAATTAGAAAAATACTTGTGACACTTTGCAGAAGGCAATAAGGATGCATACGTAAGCATGGAATCTCTTAGATGGAGGGAGCTAATTATATAATTCCAAAAGAAGAGAATGCATTCATGTATGAAGCAAGGATTAGGAGGGAGATAATCCTAAATGATATGATCAATCGAGGATTATGAAGTATCTGTCCATGTTCCAATTGAAAGTAGTAGCCATGATAAACAATACGTGTTCATTTTAACTCTAGAAGAAGTCTTCTTCGAAAAGAAGCCTTAAAGTATCCTTGGTTGTTCATCTACATCCATGATCCTATGATGAAAGGAAGAAGTTGGAATCTTCAGGGCATGGAACCTATAGAAGACTCCATGGACCCAAGAGCTAAAGTGAAACATGAGGAAGAACATGAAGATTCCAAGAAAGAAATAAAATCCAGAACAACCGGTTATTATACTGAGAATCAAAAGACTGCCAGCTTGGTTTGAACCCACTAGAAGCAATCAAGCATAAGTAATGCAAGATATGATGAAGAACATTATATGTAAGAAATTGTGAAAAATGATTATGAATGGAAGCATTGCGAGATTCAGAACTAGAGGTTCTTCCAGAAGGAGGAGAAGAATATGATAATAGCTTGTTCCCGTAAACCAAATATACCTCTGTTTGAGCTATTATATCTCTTGCAGTATCCATGGATTGAAGTTTACATCAGTTGGTTGTAAAAGACTGTTCTTCCCAATAAGAGTATTAGAGGTGTTGTTCTAGAGTCTGTACTTAAGGCTTAGAAGTACAATGTCTAGGCATCCGAAGGTGGGTAAAGGGTGGGGAAGAGAGAAACGTCAACCTTCGGCAAAGGAAACTAGGGAAGATTTCTATGTTGGCGTTGTCTAGCTTCCAACTATTCCTGGATGGTTATATCATGTTCAATCGCTGCCCATGAACGTTCGAGTTCAACCCGGGTAGTAGTTGTTTTAAGAATAGTATCGAAAAGGTTTAAGGCAATGTGCATTTGATTTGATAATCCGGGTTCGATATTGGGTTGTGTTGGTACAGGGACAGTCATGGAGGAACAGTAAAATAAGAAAAACTTCAGAGAGAAATTAAGTGTTGTCTCAATTTGGTCGTATAAAAGAGAATTTATGGTTTCATAAATAAAACAGGGTGCAAAACAAAGGCTCTTTCCCGTAACTGAGTTATATCTTAATAAAATGTATGAGGTGTGAGAAAAACATTTAGCTGTCTATGATGTAAGGCTCCTATCAAGGGAGAATATCACGTATAAATAGGAGAGGAAAACTGTAAGGAAGTAACCCGATGTAGCATAAAATATATATAGAATTCTGAAAGTGTTGACTGGTCTTACACCTGCTGATAGCTGGTACAGAGGAAAAATAGTAAACAATTACAGAAAACCAAAATTCATTCGCTATAGTAGTGGTCGTACTAAATTATAACGAAGAATTCATCAGTTATGAATATGAAATGAAATGAAATATGAGATACAAGAAAAAAAACTCATAACACAGTCATGAAGGAATTGAGAATCTTCAGATTTTCTTTGTATTAACTCTCAAAATGTAAAAACTCTGTTACAATCGACACAAAAAGGTCCAGCCTTTTTTCTTTCTTTCTATGGTATATTTATACAATTTTACAATAAGATGGAATCTCAATCGTTACAAAAATTTCAGTTATGATAAGGAGGAGAGCAATCACTACATTTCTTCTTCTCTATCTTCACTTGGTATTAGAATTTTGTCCTCGCGCGTGTTCGATATAGGTGACACATCTTTCAACCAGCCGAGATATCAGCCTTGACGGTTCTGCTTGACAGTTGGCCTCAAAAGAGTAACAATCTTGGGCTAATTGCGGCAGCCTGTCTTCCATCTGTCTGTCTATGATGTCGATAGCACATAATTGCGTGATTGGTTTAATCATACATTTGTCTATTTGGACTATGTCCTCCATAGTCACTTGAGAGATCTCGACCGAATCTCTTTCCTCTTTTTCCTTTAAATCAAGTGAGATTTTTTCCATATTCATTTGAATCAATGCCTCGGTATTACCTCCGCTATCAATGCCTAGCAGATTTCCATCTATAGAACTAAAGGCCTCTTCTAAAGAATTTGTTACCCTTTTGGCTTCCAGCTTGCCTTCCGCGATGATGTGCTCCCATTATTTTAATAGAATGTTTCCTCTGGTCTGCTCCGAAATGGTGAACCTGGGAGTACTTCCTGAATCCCTGTTGTTTGTGGCTATCACAACCTCTTGGAAGGTGACCCGTGCTTCTCCAGCTTCCCTTTCTCTAGCACTTAAATTCTCCAAAACTTGATTAACCCGCAAGAAGTTGTCCTGAATCTCCTCTACCTTGCCGAGTAAATTTCGTTGGGCAGCAGAGACTCTACTCTGAATCTCCATCGCCTGGGACTGAAACATCCCGATATCTATCACTTTTCTTTCGGCGATTTCCACCCTAGCCTACAACTATTGGATCAAATCCTTTTGCTAGTTCGCTTGCATCTGACCATCCCGAACCACCAGCTGCGCTTGTTCGAGCTTAGTCTTGAGCAGCTCTATCTCATTTTTATCGGCCAACCTTGCTTTCTCTATACCTACACTCACCTGGTCTTTGGCAATCTCCGTTGTTGTGGCTAGTCTAGCTTCCAGGGTCTTGATGAGGCGATTCTTTCATTTCAGCTGGTTTTTTAAGACCCCGACTGAAAATTGATTCGTCGTGGTGTATGCTCCTAATGTCCTTGCTATTTCAGTCGTGAATTGTTCATTCCTCTTGTCTTTTCCATCAGTTATAACTTTGTATTTCTTGGCCGTTGACTCTCCTTCCTGATAGAATTCCCTCTTTACCACTGCCTTTCTCTTATTATCGAAGAAAAACTCATTCGGAGGGAGTTATTCTACCCTTATAGGCCTCAACTCTTCATTGAAGATCCATCCTGCATCAATATTTCCCTGAGTCGACTGCAAGGGAGTAACTGATGTGATAGGTTCTCCGATCTGCTTCGCTGATTTTCCCGGAGTAGTTACTGGACTCTGCTTCTTCGGCGGGTCGGGAGTCTTTATCTCTGCTTTCAGACTCTTAGTTTTCTCTCTCTCATCTTGGTGTTTTTCTTGATCGAGAGTCACATTCTTAGAGCCTTCGACATATTTTTGTTTCACCTCCGTCGTACTCGGACTCTCACCCCGCAACACTGCGAGAAGACAACTGCGTCAATGTTCTTGGAACTTCAGAACATCTACTCTTTCCTCGGGTGTGAAGGTTTGTATCCGAGATAGAATCTCGGCATAGGACCTTGTGCCTCGGAAAATGTCATCCGAGGGTAAATTCTCATGCTCAAATCTCTTGAGCCCGCAACTGGCCAAATGATTTCTCACGACCCTTTGCGGATCATGCTTCTTGTATTCAATGAGGACCAAATTTAGGTCTTCCAGGGCTGCTACCTCATCTTTGGCATGCCTGGAATCTAATAAAGAATATGAATTTAAATGAACAGGAAAAGGTGGCCATACCTTCTTTGAGTATCCCTTAAGCTCCTTGTTTATACCATTGATCATTGTTTGTCTAGTAACCTCACGACAAGCCAGCTTGTCGGGAATGAAAAATGGCAATGCATGCGGGGGAACAGAAGCCCCGAAAACTCTGAGATATGAAAATTCAGCTTCTACATACCAGTCAGCTATGCTACTCATATTTGTTACTATACTGTCTGAGATCCTGGGTGGCGGGTGACCGAAAATAGTGACATGCAGAGGCACCATCACCCAGTTGAAGATTTCGTATATGAAATTTTCCGCTTTGTTTTCCCATAATTTTGAATGATAGACATGTATGGGCTCATCCTCTGCTAGAGTCCAACTCTAGCTCATTAAGGGAAATGGTGTTACAAAACAAACGACGTCCATAATGTATGTAGACATAAAAAATGAAGCAATTTTTCCGCTTTCTTTCTGCGCCGGATACTCTGCGACCCGACTGGTCAGGCTGTCGGACAGCGTCTTCGCCTAATCGAAGGAACAACCTTCGGCGACTCGAAACATTAGAGGCACCCATGGAAGAAAGAAATGTGAGGTGTCCTCTCTCCCGTATAATCTGCATGTCATCATAGCTACATACTTGTACTGCGATTCTAAAGAAGCTATTGAATATATACCATGATTGTCTGCCCTGAACTTCATAGAGCATGAAACCCAATCTTTTATTAAGCTAGACATGGTTTTATCATACTGCACACATTCCTTCTATATGAATTCATTTAAGAATTCGACATCATATGTAAAGTCAGACGCTGTGGGCAACTTATACATGGCTTGTAGATGTTCAGGCCTGAAAGTCCCGATGGTGACCTTCTGTTCATTCATGATGGTTCTTGTTAGTATGTCCACATGGTCTAATGCCCATTAGACCATATCATAATATGGAAGTAGTCGTGGCCTGTCTGCTACTTTGTGCATTCTGGATTGGATGACGATCTTGTACTTGGTGGTTATATCATCTTTTTCATTGTCGCTGGAATCATCGGAATAATCCACCAATTCAGCCTGCTGAACATCAGAAACGAAAGACTAGTTCGGGATAGAGTCGACACTTCGAGGTGAAGTATCAACAACACTGTCTGAGCCTTGTCCCGAAACCTCAACACTGACTTTGGATGCTTTTTGCGGGGCCATGACGAGAGATCCTGGTTTAGATCTTATGCGATAAAAATACGTATACATACAGAAGTCATCTCACCAAGAAAATGTGCTCTGCGTAATGTAGAAATGAATTTGTTATAATGCATAACAGCTCTTATATATATTTGAAAAATCAGTACCTTTCAGAACAGGTCTGTCAAATCATGTTTAGAAATAAATTTAGCCATAAAAATCTGATCTTTATTCATCGATTTGCCCTATTTCCTCATTAATGTCATAAATTTTGGCGGTTTGAAATGTCAATTGGCGTATGGAAGAATAAGGCTACCTCGTAAATCATGCAAGCATCAAAACACAGGATATGTATTGATTTAGCTTAATTAATCCGGTTGTACCAACGTTAATTAATCTTTCGCCACTCATTGTATCGAGAATTTTTCTTTAACCTTTTGAACCTCTAACCCCCGAAATTGCGATGATTGATTTTGATTAATAAAAACGTAATTATGATTAGGAGCTTAATTAATTTCGTAATTATTTATATTCGTCGTATCGCGACTCGGAGCTTTGAAGGTAAGTTTCCGGGAAGTTTGCATGTCGAGCTGCGAAACCGCGAGATCGTGATAATATGACTTGATTAAAAGGGAAGATAAACTCAGATTATGTGATTAATTAATTATGATCATACCCTTATCATGATTTCGTGAGTCGGGGCTTAGACAACATAACTTTTAAAAAGTAAAACGCCGAGTGGCGAATTGCCGACAGAACGTTACCATGGTTTATCTTTTACTTTTAACCTTGACACGGGTTACTAAAATAAGGACTTCATGTTCTCGACTATCGGGGCTATGACAATAAACTTTTGGGTTTGGTGAACATCGAGGTGCGAAAAACCGATGACGTTTAATCATGGTTTAGGGAAAACTTTACTCTTGTTACTGCCCTGGGTGAAAAATTAAAATAATTTCATCGTTTTTAGCTCGGGACGTGTGAACTACATGATTTATAGCATCCGACCTACGAGATCCTGAGGTAGAACAAAAGAGGAAACATTTTTATGAAAGGTAGGACTCGCCTCGAGAGTAAAATAATCATCGTTGCTCACGTGATAAAGCTTCAGAGATTTTGAAACCACAGAGGGAAAATATGAAAACCATCTTTCGATTTCAAGCATTAAGAATGAAATTTGTGACGGGCTAGAAAAACAAAGGCGGCTCCAACATAGGCTCCAACTAGGGATCTCGCTTTCTTGTAAGGCAGGAAGAACAGTAGACCACGTGCCAATATTGGGTAAATGGAGTCAATAGCTTCAATCAGGCGAAAAGGTTCCTGAGAACAGGGTATCAAAGGGGGAAAGAGACTTCGTTTTTTACCTTGAAAATCTTTTTTCAAACTCAGATACTCTTTTTAAACTTAGTTGTAGTCTCTTTCACGACTTTCCCTTTCC
>JASDQU011177309.1:6684-22703 GCA_032191745.1 Picea mariana
CATGTTGTTTAGAGGCTGACGACATGGGTTGGTCAGGGTGTGTAGACCATACTTCTATAACCTTGGGTAGACCAAGGCAATCCTTAAGAATATGGCTACCCTTACAAATCTTGCAAGGGTACTTGGTCTTACGAGTTGTTTGGGTGATCTTGACATCATCAACACTCCCAGAACAATTAACAATAATTGGTTGTTTTCCAACATGTTTTACAGTGGTTGGAAGTTTGGATCCTTGCTTTATTTTCTTCTTCTTATTCTTTCTTTTCTTCTTCTTCTTATTCACCAGGTTACTAGCTTCAGAACTTTCACTCGACGAAGAAGATGAAATGGAAGGTGACCTTGCAATCAAATAAGGAAAAGAAGACCTTACTGGTGAAGAAGGTGAAGGATCAACATGAGGTTGATTTTCTTGGGGGGAAGTGCTTACGACCGAAGAAATTAATGCATTCGATATTACCTGAGTGGAAAACAACCACACTGGAAATCCAATCATGAGACCTGGAAGGCTCAAAGTAGCAATGTGAGGAGGACCAATGTTTCCATAAGAAGGAAAAGCGAAAGGTTCCCCTGGAGAAGAGGTTCCTTCATTGGTCATTTCGGGAACTGACACCATTAAAAAAAAAAATCCACTCTAGATTTCRCTAGGGAAAACAAACAACACATGCTAAAAATCTAGTAAGAAATCAAGCAAACAAAACCTTATCACAATGAACTCACTAGTTGGTGATGAAATCCAACGTCGCGGGAACAAAGTAAAAAGGGGATGAGATAGAGTGGGTGGAAAAGTTACGTTGACGACCTACTTAACGAACTTACACCCTAGTGCAATCTCCCACACATAATCGTGGGTATACCCTCCAAGGAGCCCGAGTGAGTTTGGACAACATCGATTCCAGGTACCGTGAAGACTTTCCCCTCCATAGTCACCTTGTGTAAAGACCCTAAAGAGATAGGCCACTAAGGTTACCAATCACTACAATGATGCCTGGGGAAACAATCGAGAGTCTGATCCACATGCAAGGGCAGGGTATCTAGCCCGAAATCAACTTGAAAGGCTTCCACTCATCATTGTGGGTATACCTTTCAATTGACCCCCATAATACACGTAATCTCTACACCAAGACCAACAAAACAGGGTGAGTAACTCTACCAGTCTTAATGCGACCTCGTGATTGACCCTTGTGTTAGAAGGGCTTCCCCAGAAAAAATGTAGTAAGTGGATTTAACTCTCCCTATCACAAGATACTATGTTTGTTTGTAGCTTTGGAAAGTTATCTTTCACACCTATTCCAAAGTCCTACGACTAATCCAATGTAGGTTTTCTACCAGAAAATATAAAAATGTCTAATCAATTTTTATAAGTGCTTTATTTTATGGTTGTTGTTACTCAAAAGGAAAATGGCATGAACAATATGGTGTTTTGACCGAATTGAAAGTTATGCAAAGAGATGAAGATGAAATCTTTTTATTTCGATGAAAGCTATGCTATGAGAAGGAGAAAACATTTATCATTCCTAGATGCACAATGTCCCAAAATCTTAAACTCATCAATATCAAGATTCTCAAGAAATGAGAAACAGGTACTGTACACCAATGCACGAGAATCATGCAATTTCGCTACTTCAAATGAAAGGATGCCCCCAATCTAATATAAAGAAAGAAATTAAATCTTTTTGTTTCAAAAATTTCACTAAAAGCAATAATGAACTTTGTTAAAACAAAGAAACCCAAACTAAAAGTTTTCGTTTAAAGCAAACTATTTAGAAGAAATCTGATCTTTCCCTAAACAATTCTAAAGAAAACACACACTTTGTAATTGAAAGACACTCAAAGAAAGAGACTAATCCTTCAAAACAAAACAAAAAAAAGATGGCTAAAAGAAACTCAAAGAGTGTCAAGCAAACTGTAAACAGATCAATATAGGGTCCAAAAGCTCAATCCAACTGATCAAAGAAAAACTGGGTCATCAAAAGATGACAAGACCCAATCCAAAAAAGTTTACAAACAAGTTCGTAGCCTAGCAGTAGAGTACAATGTGAGAATTAGGTATTCTCGTAGGCTAGACACTGGTAGGGTGCGAGAAGTTCGCACTGGATATAATAGCAGGGTGCGAAAATCAATGGTTTTCATAGGCTGTAGAGAGGTACAGTGTGAGAATGTCTGTAATCAAATTTTTTTTTGAAAAAGGGCAGGGAATCTAAGTGAACTTCTAGATCCAAAGGGTCTATATGGATGTCCCACAGACTTAGAAACCAGAAAACAAGCAATCAAAAGAAGGGAAACTAGATTAACTAGGAAACAATATGTTCCCTAATGGAGTCACCAATTTTGTTATTGGATAAATCAGTAGGTGAAGACACTAACTGATCTCCCTAGATCCACCTAGATCTAGAACAAAACACACCAAAACATGACGCTTTCCTTAAGTTTTAAATATCAAATTTACTAACTAAAGAGGGATAGGTGACATACCATTTAAATGTCGCTTCCTCTCACCATCACCATCCTAGTTCTGTTCCAACACTCATACAATGATGAACCTGCAAAAGAACACAACCAACCAAAGTGATAGCAATAGCCTAAACTCAATATAAACCTATGTATTTGATCAAGGAATCATACAATAAAACGCAACAAGATTTATAGGAAAGAATCATATTACTGTATCATATTAAATGTGAAAGAGAGATTACAACCATGGCCTTGATGTTGTAAAGTACCTTCCAACTATCCTTCATTCCCCACACACTTCCACTCCAAGAATTCTGAGAGCAAAAATCTAATAATACTCACAATCTATCTTGACAAAGGCAAAACTCAAAGGCACTCCAAACAAGCTAAGAATTCCAAGCCAAATCAAACTTAGCCCTTCTCCATGAGAGCTCCTCTCCTTTTATAAGCTGAAGAGGATAAGGTGAGGAGGTTAGGATGATCCCACTAAATCATGAAAGCGAGTAAGATCCAAACCATTCGGATGCCACTTCACCATGGAAGTTTCTCCTTCTAGAAGATTCAAGAAAATGCTCATTTTTCCCACGTGTAAGCATTCTCGCACCCAGCCTATAGAGTAGGCTGTGAACTCCTCACAACCTAGCTATGATGCATCCTGCGAGAATCAGGCATTCTCGCACCCTAGCTATAATGTAGCCTGCAAACTTCCTTTTTTATAGGGTTTTTACAAAGGAAAATGCAACTTCTTTTCTTAGGAAAAGTTCAAACTCAGGCCACTGACCCCTTTGAAGGAAATAGATAGTTTTACATCATTAACGTTCATAGGGATGATGAAAATAATGTGTAACAGACATGAAGATTACTCATTTATTGATGAATTATCAGGCTACCATCAGATCAAGATAGCACGGGAAGATAGATACAAGACCATGTTTGCGATAGAATGGGGATCCTACTTGTACACAGTCATGTCATTTGGACTGAAGAATGCACCAACAATAGTTTCTAGAGTATTCATCGCCGCATTTAAGGAATTCATCCACTAGTTTCTTGAGGTATACCTGGATGATTTGATAGTCTATAGTTTGTTGAAATACCATGTAGAAGTCTTACAACGTATGTTAGAGAGATGTAGGAAGTGCCAGATATCACTGAACATAAAGAAATCCATATTCAGAACACTGTTTGGGATACTATTGGGCCATATAGTATGCAAACAAGGTTTATTAGTAGATCCTGCAAAGATTGCAATAATTTGTAACTTACCACCACCAAAACAAATATGTCAACTACGAGCGATGTTGGTACACACAGGATACTACAGGAAATTTATCAAAGGGTACGCACATATTACTGCACCAATGGAAAAGTTGTTAAGAAAGGATACAAAGTTTTAGTGGAACGATGAGTGTCAACACGGTCTGGATACCCTTAAGGAAAATATGGTTGCAATGCCAATATTAGTATTTCTAGACTGGAATAAGGCATTCCATGTGCGTGTAGATGCATCAACCATAGCACTTGGAGCTATCTTGGTGTATCCAGGAGCGAGAGACTTGGATCACCCAATATCATTTATGAGAAAAAGTTATCAAAATCCGAACATAACTATAACACTATAGAAAGGGAAGGCCTAGCTATGGTCTATGCACTACATAATTTTAGACATTACTTATTGGGAAAACACTTTAAGATGTTCACAGATCACTTAGACCTTAAATACCTAGTGAACAAGCCAGTTTTGGGGGGTATAATTTGTTGATGGTTACTACTATTTCAAGAATTTTACTTTAAAGTAATAGTCAAGCCAGGAAAATTGAATGCAGGAAAATCAAAAGGATGATCAACGAGAGCCAACTGAAGATGTACAAACATAGTTGACCACCCATCGTGTAGTCAAAAAAATTTTAAAAAAATGTATAATATATTAAAAAGCACCAACAGAGGCATAGTGCACTGGAAGAAGAAAGAGCATGCATGATTAGGGACACAATATTGGTGAGGATAAGGCTAACAGCTAGGTCAAAATGGAAACAAGCGGGACACAAAAAGATGATAAAAGCAATACCAAGAGACAGAGGCATACACAATTTAATGATGAAAAGTATTGATGGGATTCCACATTAATCACACCAAATGGATATGGAAAGGAAGATTAATGGAAAGTACAAAAGATCTAGAGGTGCATTGAACCCATAATTAAGGTAGAGTCCTCAACAAGTTTCCTACAATTCCCATACAATGCAAGAAAGCGGGAGCAAAGACTCTATTTATGAAAATATAACAAACAAAGAGCGATAGAGGCTAAGGAGCATAGAGAAAAGTTCACAAAGGTCACAAAGACCATTCAAAATCAAAAAACCTTCGACATTCACCACCATGGCACCTCTAAAGAAAGCAGAAGCAAGCCAGAGTGCCTGAAAACCTAGAGTTAGAACTAGGTCAAGGGTATAATTGGAAGAAGGAGAGAAACAAGCATCGAAGATCGTCAGTATCGACGAAATCCCATATCCAGACACAACACCAGTGAACCCCACACCTGTGGCGGAAGAAACCCAACAACCAACACTAGAGGGCACACATATAGATAGATCAAAAAAGGTATAGGAACAACAAAACCAGGACACAAAAAACCTGAAGGAGGCACAACTAGAGAACACCGAAGTAGCTCTGAGAGTCAATGGAATGATGCCTAATCAGGAAACAATAGTTGAGCCAAATGAGTCTCACACCACCATGTCAGACCACCCACTGGAAGGAACAATAGAAAATGTCACGGGTTGGATGGAATGGTATTTTTAAGTACAAACGGAAGCCACTGGAACCTCAAGCCAGCCACCACTGAAGAAAGACAAGAAGCAGGTATCTAGGTCACCTCGCAAGCAACCTGTCGCAGCCCTTGTTCTCCCACGTATACCAGACAAGGTGTGGGTGGAATCAGGCTTTCTAGGGAATATTGCCAAGCAAAAATACTCATACCACGATGTAGTAGACACATACAAGTTTCTGGAATTTGCAAAGAGAGTATACTTAGAGACTGTGGGCACAAGTCTGGTTGGGGAACCGATTGATCAACCACTTTGATGGGCAATGGAATTGGAGAAAACAAGTATTTTAGGTATGCTAGACATATCACATTTTGGCAAAGGACAGTACAAAAGTGGTGCATCAAAAAATTGTTGGCAGTCACACATGGTGGGGACATATGGTTGGAAAAGATCATCTCAATAGACATAGATCTGATTGTGAACATAACAAGGTTTCCAGCCTGGGGCATGGATCCCATGCAGTTTCTTCATGACAAAGCCAAGGAGAAATTACTAGCGAAACAAATGAAGAAGAAGTATGGTACCGGCAGGGGGACAGGAGGAATCATTATCCATAGGATCAACGATGTCGCAACACAAATGGGCACAAAAATATTAGCCTATAAGCTTCTAAAAAAATGTTGCAGGGAGGAATTTGTAGTTGGGGTTGTTGCAGTTTCACTAGCTCAGTGTGTCGAGGGCATCCTAGATGATTGCAATGATGTGCAGGATCTAGGAGAAGAGTTTCACCATTCATGGATAATCATGTTCATATCCTTTATGGGATGGAGGGAACCAAGATATGTAACTTTCATTACCAGACCCAAACCTAATCAGGGAGCGATATATTTATTGTTGAAAGCCACGTTAGATGTTAGGCACAAAAAGATGAATGGGTCCATATTTGAAGGATACCTATGTAAATAAGCACCAGGGATTGTTGCGTGGTATCGGGACATTGCCAAATTCAATGCCACATGAGATACGATGTGGATACAGGTCCATAAGGACCCTGATAAGAAGTGGTTACAAATGCACTATTGTATCACAGAGGGAAACATTGACATGGTGATCAAATACTGGGAAGATGAATAAAATATTCCAGTCCTCACCCAAGATTTTCCAGAAAGGATAGTGGAAGAAGAGGCAGGGAAGGGAGAAACAAAACCTCAAGAAGTCCCAGTGCCCAAGAAATGGTAGATGGACCAGACAAAAACAACATATAAACATGAAGGGGTAGCTAAGAAAGGGACCCATAAGGGGAAAAAGAACACTACATAGCCGGCTCAAGTGCAACAAAAATCAACTGAGGCTGCGCAGGGGATCGTACCAAGTCCCAAATCATAGGAACCAGGTGGGAGTAAGAGGTCATCCATGGAGATAGGAGGAGCATGCAAGAAGATGACAACACAAATAACACCTCCAGAATATACGATCACAGAGGATTATGGAGAGATGATAGCCCAAATGGTTGAGGATTGTATATCTGAGAATTTTGATAATGTTGCACACCACAAGGAAAAAATTCAAGAGGAGATGGCAGAAATGTGACAGTTCCTCAAGCAGCTCAAGGAAGCAAAGGTAGCAAGAAGCAGCATGGGAATAGGGCCATCGACATCATAGACAGAAAAAAGACTGGAAGAGGTAGGTCAAGATTCAGTCCATGTGATACTAAAGCCGAATGCCACATTCCACATTTCACCCAGTATGTTACGCATGGATGATATCATGGGGCAGACACCCCTAAAATACTTAGCTCAAATCCAACTGGTATTGTCGCAGATACCATCCAGGGCTCTACACAAGTTGTAGGTTAGCGTAAACCATGAGGTATAGTCTTGTGCATGCACAGACTTAGCCGAATTGCAACAAGCAACAAAGAAGAGGGATGCGCTGGAAATAATATGTGAGCAGGCTAAGATCAAGACCCAATATGAGAAGGAGCACATGAATGTATTGGAATGAAGAGCGACAGGGACTTATGAGAAGATTCCAAACACTGTGTAGAGGGATGAGCTCATAGCAACAAAAAATATTGATCATATTGCATAGGCAATCGATCAATATCAGAAGTATATCGTGAATCTCCATGGGAAACTCACACCCACAACTCCACCAGTAGTGAAGGAGCGAAGGAAGTAGGAAGCAACATAACAACTACAGAATATAGAGCAATAGGTCAGTCGAACAACCAACTTGTTTGATAAAGCATCACATCTTTGGACAAAGTTAGAGGAGGATCACCAAGTCCAAAGGTGGGAAAAGGAAGAAGAAAGGATCAACATAGCTATCCAAGACCTCAAGTAGAGGTAGAAGACAATGCCCATCACAGAGGGGTGCAAGATATGAAGAAAATGCAGGAAGAAATCACCACTACGCAAACACAGAAACATGAGTGTCAGGCTCAAATGGAACCACTTCAAGAGAGAGTAGCATAAATCATTGCACAAGTAGAGGAAGCTAAAACACAGATAGAACAGACATAGGTAGAATGTGCAGGATTGATTAGTGACGAAGTCACAGTCCCGTTAGTAGACACAAACAAGGAGAAGACCACGCACGTGCAAACACAAGAAGTAGAGCTCAAGGAAAATTTTTAGGTGATCACCAAGGAGATCTAGAAATCACACAAATATTAGGTGGCTCGGGATGAGCCACATGTCAGTGCTGGGGGCCTTTTGGAGGCATGCCAAAGTGGAAAGAAAGATGATTTTTGGAAAGAAAGCATGCACAAGGAAAATGACAACTAGAAGGAAGAACAACATGTGCACATGCATGGAAGACCTAACGATGGTAGGGTTAGGGTTTTGGTAATGTATTTTAAAGCATAAAGAGATAGAAACATACAAATATAGATACTTAGGTATCATGAGGGTTCATATTTTCTAGAGATAAGTCATTATTGTAGAAAGAGATATTGTAGTGAACAGATATGTAATATTTTTCTCTATGATCTATTTTGGTAATATCTTGAGCTAGAGAGGATGAAGGAGGGTATATCTTGAGGGTTATATCACAGGCTAAGGAGCCTGGTGCAATCTAGTCCACATCATATATATCTTACCCAACTGAGAAGAATTGTAAGCGCATGCCGCTGTAGTGACAAAACGACTATAATAAAAGAGATGAGAGCCAAATATTTGAGTACGTAGCCCAAGAAGGGGTGAACCATGGTAACATCTGTGTTATGATATTGAACTCATGTGTATCTTTATTGATTTTAAGTAAATATTTATATACTGAATGAATAAGTGTTATATTTCATGTTTAGTCTCATTTGACAGTATATTGGGTTTAAACGTTATAGTAGTGGTTCAATTTACCATTCTCATATCTCACACTCAATCCTAGGATGTAAACACATGAGTATTACAACCACCCATTAAGACTATCTCGGGTGAGAATACGCAGTGCACTCTATGCACTGTGTTGCCTTAGGAAGTTGAGATCATTACTCGTTACATAGTATTTTCTACCAAATGGTTACTCTTCCAGTCCCTATGGAGAATTTCATTGATGCCTCCTGCATATCATGGTTTCATCATCGAGTCTATGATGTCAGAGTCTTCCATATGTCTCATGCTCTTTTTCAAAGGAAGTCTATCAACCTATGTTGGGAATTCCTCAAAGATTTTGACTTTGCATGTCATCCATACCTTCAGTTTGTCTCAAAATCACATGATACTATAGTCCTATCATGCACCCTAGTCCTAATTTCATCATTGGTAGGTAAACTTGAACCCAACAGTCGACATTGCATCATTTGTCGTTGAATGGGTGGTTTCCCTTGTGTTCGATGGAAAGACATCTATTCACACATTCGGATTCATGAAGTTTCTTGGATTCCATTAGCCTTATTGGTGGTTTCATCATCTTTGTCAGTAGGTTTCCTCATTGGCTTCTATGCAGAGGGTCCTTTTCATGTACCGCTTGCACTTGGCACATGCTAAAGACACACAGGGTCGTTGGTTCACGAACATGTTCTTCTTCTGATTTCCTCCAAATTATGAAGCTCATGCTTTGTACCTCGTGATGAATGATGAGATATGCCTTAATTCTCTCATTTCAATGGGTCTCCTTCCATTGAATTCAACTCATCTATTCTAGAAAAGAGACCTAGAGTCTTATTAGTACCTTGACTAGGCTTGCAGTCATTAGTGGCTATTTTTCTCGCCATCAACAGTTGGGAATACATAAATGTCTCCTAATCGATGGATTCTTCAGGTGTTCGACACCGAATCCTTTATTCACACTTGTAAGAATGTACTTGGTGCCCTTATACCTACTTTCATTATCGGTATGTTGTCTCTCATTTGTTAATGGTATACCTCAATGACTGGTAATCAAACAATGTCTCCTTGTGTTTGACCTCAACTCCTTTATTCACATGATGTAGACTTATACCCTCGATGGATTGTGTAGAAGACCTGAAGAAATCAGTATGTGGTCATAGATTTTCTGAGTTGTTGCTTTCTTTTCATTGGACCAGTACCTATATGACTTCAGTAATCATGGGAGATCATATTGTACTCCATTGTATACAGATATCTTCAGATTGGTTTAGAGACTGGTTTGACTGGGCCTTGTTCATGACTATGACATCCTTTGGCATGCAACCACATTTGTATTCGCCTATTCATGGCCATGAACAATTGTTTGATATATTTTCACATGGATCTGCAGTGTAATTCAAATTGGCAGCCATGTATGCAAATTCAATGCAGAATGTAATGAGCAACTAGTTCATCGAGTTTGTTCCCCATCACTCCACTTCTAGTTTGTTTATAATGTATTTCGGCCATCAAAAATACTCCTCTAACCTCACACATTAGGGGGCATATGTTGTAGCAATATTTTCCTCACCCTATGCAATCTTTCACATAAGGCCTTTTTTCCATTTCCCTATGCAGACTTACCATCCTTGTTTGTAAATACCAAAGCTAAAAATACATATTTTTCCACATGTATGCACCTTTCCTACTATACATCATGCCTATATGGAGGTTGCACCACTACAACCCGTGTACATTGGCATTTGTGCCCAAAAATAAAAATTGGTGTTAGGTTTCCATGTCATGATAGGGGATCTATGATCCTTGGCCTTCCATATACTGGAAACATTCTGACTCGGCACTTCAGTTTCATTTGAAGGCTATAAAAGGGACAATTTAGAGCTATGAAAAAGACGAGAAATAATTCAACTTTGAGATGAAAGTTACTCTAGAGAAATTATTTACTTCATATTGAGTCTGCATCCCTTTGTCCTTTAAGTTTGAACACATTGTTTAGCCCCCAAGCTCTTCCCTTATTTGATTGAGAACTTCAATGTCTCTCTTCTATGATATTTCCTTTGGTGGAGGATTGAAGTGGTGGAGACCCAACTGGAAGGAACTTATTTTCTCGGTTCTGAACCATGCCGACATGAAAATATGTAACATTTTCACTTCTGTTGATCCCATATTAATAGAAATACTCTTTTCTCATCCAATTGATATCTTGCAAATATATGAATTATCATTCCATGGGAAATTTGTCATGTTTATTAATGGATTATGCTATTGAATGTGTTAACATCATGTATTATCACTGTTGGATTACTGAGAGGGGGAGTGAATCAGTAATAGAGAAATTGAATCATTTTTAACCACAATATGCAAGTGTTATATCAATGTAGCATTATCATCCAATAGTTGTAGAGTAAATAAACAATAAAAAAATGAGCAATCATACACATACAAAGTACACCAGTGTTTTTATGTGGAAATCYAGAGYGAGAGAAAACCACAAAATGATTTTTCATATCTGTCTTTAAGAATTACATTCATTGGAAGCACCAACTTCCTTTTTTTTCTAGCTGCAACTGGAAGGAGGCTCCAACCCAATAATTTCTTAGGCTACAACCTAAAGGAAGCTCCAACTACCCAATTCTMTGGCTACAACTAGAAGGAGGCTACAACCACCTATGTTCTCTGGMTACAACTAGAAGGTGGCTACAACCACATGTCCTTTCCTTGTCCAACCACCTTGACGTAGAAGTAGAATGATGGAACCACTATCACACTATCACTATGAGATATATTGTTGTAAACATGTAGCAATCAACTTGTAATCATCTTGTACCATAAATAAGTGCATCACCCATGCACCAACCTCTACCTCAACTTGTAAACAACCTGTATCATAAACAAGTGCATCAACCATGCACCAACCTGTACAAAACCTATACCATGAACAAGTGCATCAACAATGCACCAAACCTGTACAAATAACCTGTCACAACAACATGTCCAAACAACTTATCACAACAACCTATCTCATCAATATTATCAACCAAATAATATCTAATCACCAAGATAAATCACCAAGACAACTCTCAAATATGTGCATCAACCAACCATAACACAACAACTCATAATCATCACCAAGATCAATATGTTCTTCTAATAATATACCAATACAAGTATGCTACATTATCCATAAATTATGTGTCAAAAATACTACTAATAAGTGCCTCAAATCATGTACCAAGTATGTACCAATCATGTATCAACTACTCATCAAATATGAATCATTAAGATGTACCAACATCGTCAACTATACACCTCATGTATGTGCCTATTCATCAACTACTTGTCTCAACCATGTACCCAACATGTACCTCAACCAAAATCCCTCATCAATTGCATCATCCAAATATGATTTGTAACTCTATAATAGACCTGGTGTATATGATCATATGCCTGCAAACCTTCCTTAACTTTAACAACAAGAGACTAGCATTTTCATCAAACTTTACTTTAGTCTCACATGACTAGTTTTGGATTAGTCAGCAACCCTAACTTAAAATAATCATAGCTATGTACTTGTAATGAATAAATATTTGAAAATAGTACACAATGTTATTCAGTGTGTTTTATTCCATTCCCCCAAGTTTCACTACTTGGAACCTCTCAGAAAAGGAGTTATAGAAAAAATGGCATACCTTGTTGCATTTTGGCTTATTCTAGAGAGCGCACTTGTAGAGCATTCCCCGCACGAAATATTTTTTGTATGGATATGGAAATTTTACACAGATTACTACAAACTATACATTAACCAAATATTTTGGTATTACTTAATTTTGATCTGTTATGAAGACGTTATGACGTTTTTACCCGAAACACATGTTTTAAACTAGTTTCTGGACTAGCCACAAACCCTACTTTCCATGGAGGGTAACTACACAAATACAATGACCCACAAGCTGAAATTCATACCAAAACTACTTGGATATTGTTTCTCAATGGCCTATCATTTTCATAGTCTAAATCATTCTAGAAAAAAATGTTATTGTGAAAATGGTGAGATGACCTGTAAATAACATACCTTAGAAAGCATCATCAAAAGAATTTATCCTCCATTGAATTTCGGTCTTCTTTACTTCATCTTCTCTCTTAAATTCAGCTTAGATATCCTTTGGTTACCTCAGTCACCTATATATATTCAATATGCTTAAGTGTGATATAAAATGAGAGAGCCTTGCCTCTTATTTATACTTTCATGTAGCTTCCTCAAGGGGTTATCTTTTAACCATCTTAACCCACTTTCCTTATTTTAGGGTTAACCAACTTCTAACCACTTGTCGAATTAGTAATTTATCCATTAAATTTATTATTTAAATAATTTATTTTGTATCCACTTTGACTTATAGTACACTCATCACTTCACTTTACCTCAATGGGTTACCTTCTAACCATCTTAAACAACTTTCCTTATTTTAGGGATAACCCACTTCTAACCACTTGTCAACTTAGTAATTTATCCATTAGATTTATTATTTAAATAATTTATTTTGTATTAACTTTGAATTATAGTACACTCATCACTTTACTTTATTATTTACCTTCTAAAAATCTCTTAAACCACTTTGACTACTTTCACCTTTTGGGGCTTCTAGATGACTCATGAGGGTTCTCCAACTTCACATGGCCATAACTCTCAAACCATGAGGAGTTATGTGGAGTTCCACATACCACTAGAAATGAAATGACATGTACTATCCATATAGAATAGAATTTCCTTTAAATATATAAAAAATCATACCATTATCCATCAAACAAATTTGGGTCCATTACCCAAACCTGGGTTCTCTAACTTCTCATGGCCATAACTCTCTAACCGTGAGGAGTTATGTGATGTTCCACATACCACCAGAAATAGAATGACATGTAATATTCATACAGGATAGTATTACCTTCAAATACATTAAAACTCATACCATTATACAAGAAGCAACCTTGGGTCCATTACCCAAAACTTTTTGGTACAGGAATTTGCTACTAGACTTTCTCTAAGGGTTGACATCAATCTACAATATCACTCTCCAATAGTTGACATCAATGTGTTATAACCCTAAATTGCACCATACATGCTTGCCTGGCATCAGGCCAACTCATACCCCTTTCCAAAGCCATGCTTAACAAACTCTTGAAAATCCTCTTAAATCAAGTGAAACGCGCCCTAACTCACTGTTGCACGCGTTGGAACGCTGGAAGGACTACTACTGCATGCGTTGGAACACTGGCTGGCCTACTACAGCCCGCGTTTACCTAACAAAGCACAAAAACAGGAAAGTTGTCGATGGGACAAAAATATTTGGGTCAGTTAACTGAAACTCCCAGCCATGCATGGCCGAGAGTTCGTTCAAAACCCTAGCTCCTTCTAGCCTATAAAAGAAGGGGTAGGGGTACTATTTGGAGGAGGAAAAAGATAGCAAAGAAAATCTGCCCAATTGTCGAATCCATTTGTCCCAACCCTTTAGCATTTCCTCAAGCCTAAACGAGAATTCAAGCAAAGCAATTGGAGGACAAAGAAGAGGAGGAGCCCAGGATCAGGATCGAGGAATGGTGGCCGGTCTCTATCATTATTGTAAGTTGATTCATCTTGAGATTAATAAAAGAATACTTTTCCCATCCCAATGCACGAGTGATATATATTTTATTTGATTTATGCTTAATCTCTAACCCTTAGGTAGAAAAATAGCATGCATGTGTAGTGTTTTGTCTTGATTGCAGGATTGTCTTTGGAAGGAGCAGCGAAAGCAAGCAGATAAAGTGCAACGGAGGATCTACATCAAACATCGATAGAAAAAGGTTAGTAGGTCTTTTCCATGCTTGTGTGTGAAAAAAGGGGTTTGAGTATTGGGGTGATAGGTTGAAAGTGTTTTATTTAAGGTCATGATCTGCGTACAAGTTCAGCCCTAGCTTGTTAGTCCGTAGGGTATTATTTCCCAACAACAGAATTGGTGACTCCAATGGGGAGAGTACTCTTAGGGTTTCCGGGTTTAAGTGAGGTTTTTGGATAGTTTAAAGGAGTAGATTCTTTGTTTCTTTGTTTGTTTTGTTTTCTGTTAGGTCAATGCTAGCAGGGAACCTGGTTCTTAATACCAGTTTTTTCCTTGACTGTTGCTTGACATTTATTATCGGGACACACAGAGGTACACGCGTCCTGCAGAAGGCCTGCACACTTGTAACCCGCACCCTAACCTTCTACAGCCCACGTTTGAATGCTTGATGTAGAGGTCTCAGTATCGTGTAGGACTCAGAGAGCTTAAGAGGCAGTCTCCTCTTCCCCGTCAGAATTTCACATTCTCAAGGGGCTTTCTGGATCCTGTCTGGGTCTTGCTGGTTTACAGTCTTGTCTCAGTCTACTTTATTGTGATTGTTATTTTTTGCATTTAGTTTCCTTTTCTGTTAAAGAAGAAGCATCCAAGCCTTCAAGAGACCCTGTTTGTCAATACCAGAGGCCTCTTCCAGGTCTGGGCTATCTGTGGTTAGTTTTGTCTTGGATTTTGCACATACACACATCCTGTATCAGTTCAGCCTGTGGGTACCCGCGCTCTATTATAACTTAGCACGTGTTGGCATGCATGCTATTTCAGTGACAGTCGCGGGCTTGTCAGGTGGCTTTTCATTCAGGGTGGGGCAGTCATCCCCTATTGTGGTGAGAATTTTTTCCTCTCAGGGGTTTGGAGTCTAGGGTTGCATAGTCAGTAGGTTAGGGCCTCTCATCCTTAGCCTGTGTTTTTCTTAGTTGATGTTTTGATAGAAAAGACAAAAGAAAAAATTTGTTTTATGGTTTTTACACAAGTGTTAGAATCGGTGCTTTCTTGATGGCCTTTGTGCGTCTTTGCTCTGGTTCTTTGCGATCTGCGCTTTAGGCAAGAATTTTATTTTGTTTTCTTGGTTTTGTGCTTGTTGGCATTTTCCCTTTATTGCTTCATTTTGCAATTAAATAAAAAAAAAATTCTTTTTCATTTTTTTCTTTGTTTGAAAATTGTGTTGTTGCATTAGTAGCTAGGAAGAAGTCTTTTTTCATAAGTTTTTTTGCAGTGCATTTAGCGCATAAGTAGCTCGCAGATTGAGCAAAATTCCTTTATGTTTTTCTACATGAAATCTTAGAAAATTCAAAAAGAAAAAGAAGTCTTTCTTGTTGAAAAGTTGTTGGTTTTTGCATTTTTTGTAAAAGTTTTTGTTTCCAAGCATTTCTTATTCATTTTTCTTTGAGTCTTTACACATCATCAGTTTCACCTTCATACCTTGTGACGTAAAAAATCCCATTAAAATCAATGCTAATTAAAAACTATTAGACTACTTGTTTGTAGGGTTCATACACTAGCTCAGGACTAGGGCCTTGGAATAGGTTGGAGAGTAAATTATCCAAGGCCACTCAAACCAAACATTGGAGTCTTTCATAGGGAGTGTAGAAGTCCAGTTATGGAAA
>JASDQU011177310.1:3253-26544 GCA_032191745.1 Picea mariana
AGATTCCAACCTGAAGGAGATAGAGCCTACTCCCTCTATATTGTAATATTTTTCATCCCCAAGCTCAACATGCTCTGCAAAATATTTTGTCTTGAAATCTGAGAGGATCTCCTTGTACCTTGTCATGTGCTTTGATGCACCACTTTCTACTAACCAAGTTTTCGGCCCCGTGAAAACTAAACTGGATAAGGCATAAACCAAGTAATATTCTTTTCAATTTTCTTTCTCATTAGAAGGACTTTTATGATTTCTTTTGGATTCATCATCCTCAGCAATTGACGCATGATGATTCCCTTTCCTTGGATATTTCTTTCTAAACCAACAATCTTTAGAAAAATGACCCAACTTATTACAACTAAAGCATTTAATCTTAGATGTACCAATATTCTTGCCTTTGAATGTACCTTTGGTGTTTGGCTTCCTCTGAGAGCCTTTCTGGAAAGTGTCTTTCTTCTTTCCCTTGAATCTTGATGCTAAAGCTGAGTGCTCTTCTTTCGTTGGCTCACTCCTGGTAGCTGTGTGACTCTCCTCATGGAGGAAATCATACCATAACCTCTCAAACATGGGTTGAATCTCTCTCCCACTTACACTGGATAAGAAGGTATCCCATGAAGAAGGAAGACCGTAAAAAATGGCCTGCACTAAATCATCATCATCCATTGTCACCCCTATGACCAAAAGATGATC
The DNA here is from genome assembly GCA_032191745.1 of Picea mariana. Classification (NCBI taxonomy): domain Eukaryota; kingdom Viridiplantae; phylum Streptophyta; class Pinopsida; order Pinales; family Pinaceae; genus Picea; species Picea mariana. Next base: position 3,941 of record JASDQU011177310.1, read on the forward strand.
TTTGATCTAGGCTATCCTGGAATAGAAAGATGCCACTGATTCACCTTTCTCCATCTTCAAATACTTAATCTTGTGCTTAAGTGTCCTCTTCTGACTTGGAGCTTTTTTCTCATAAAGATTCACCAAGGTATCCATATAGTCCTTGGTAGTCATTAACGAAGTCATTGCATGCATTATACTGTCTTTGACTGAGTCAAAGATGATTCACTTGGCCTTTGCTTGACTCTTCCTGAAGGTCGCTCTTCCTGCATTATTCATGGGTTCTTCCACCACTGTGGTCACATACTACTCAAGATCATGCTCCTACAATATATTTGTTATCCGGAGCTTCCACACATTGAAGTTGGTAGCTCATTTGAGTTTATCCTCGACCCTGATTGAAATGGAGGATGCCATGGACTTCACACTGGAAACTTAATCAAGCTAGCTTAGATCTGTGTGTACCTGCTGCTCCACTTCAACACATTTAACACACCCTAAGCTCTGATACCAAGTTAAATTATGAGCTTGATTTCTTATGCGGATTAATTCTTTTATTTTCTTCAACACTTTGATTCCATCTTAATACACTTCAACAATACCAAATCATAACCGAATAGAAATAACTATGTAGATAAGTAAGCATGCACATCAACAACATATATACCCTGGGGAAACCCTGTACAGGGAGAAAACCCCAACAAATGATATTCCTTTATTGCATTAATAATGTAATATCACTTACAAATATCCACCATGAATGTTCTACTCTTAAAGAGCTTGCCAAGATGACTCTGAACTGACAAAGACCTAAGAGACCTTGCTGAAATACACCTCTGATATGCTGCCCCTATTGTTGATATACACCACTGATATGCTGTTGAAATATGCCTCTGATATGCACCCTCTATTGCTGATATACAACGCTGATATGCTACCTCTTTATCACTGATATGCTCCTCTATTTCTTCTCCCTTAACCTGCATATCAAAACTATGTTGAAGAGAGGGGTGAACATCTGCTTATATAGGCTGAAGAGGAGAAGAGGAGAGACTCGAAATAGTAACCTGTTTGCATGCTTTAATCATAACTCAGCTTCATACTTTAGTTCGAACTTAGAACTAGACTTGAGATTGGTATACTTTAGTTCGAAAATAGAAGTAGACTTGAGACTTCAGTTACAACTCAGCATTACACTTTAGTTTGAAAATAGAACTAGACTTGACACTGGTATACTTTTAGTTTGAAAATAGAACTAGACTTGAGACTACAGTTACAACTCAACATTTCACTTTAGTTCAAAAATAGAACTAGACTTGAGACTTCAGTTACAACTCAACATTACACTTTAGTTCGAAAATAGAACTAGAGTTGATACTTCAGTTGCAACTCAACATTACACTTTAGTTCGAAAATAGAACTAGATTTAAGACTTCAGTTACAACTCAGCATTACACTTTAGTTCGAAAATAGAACTAGACTTGAGACTTCAGTTACAACTCGACTCTTTACAAGGCAATTTAAAATTCTCTTCATGGTGGATAATGTTACATGTGCCAACGCACTAGATCAATACATTTATATCATTTGCAATATTTAGGAATATCGTTTGTTTCTGGCTCATAGGAATTTTATATTCAACCTAACTTTTGCTAGGTGCCTTGACTTTTGCTCATGTCTCACAAGGCTTGACTAGGCTCACAGAGGTTGTATGTTCCCTGTGACTTTTGCACTAGTCTGTCTATGCTCACAAAGGTTGTATGTTCCCCCTGACTTTTTCACTAGACTGTCGATGCTCACAGAGGTTGTACATCCCCCCCGAATTTTGCATTAGACTCACATAGCATCTCGTACGTCCTAACTTTTGGTTTGAGTCACAGAGGTTGTACGTTCCCCTAGCTTTTGTCAATACCTCACAAGATTGGTTGATTCTCCAAGTCTCCCTGTCTAGCCTCAGGGTGGCCCATATGGCCTCTCATTGGAGAATGACTGTCGATGTTGCCAAATTTAACATCAACATCCGTACAGATGATGTCAATAATTGATTGTGCAGAGATGACATCAACATGTCAATGTGGAAGCACGAGGGGCTTACACATGGCATGTAGATTTCTCGTTTTTGGGTGGCCAAGTGGTCCAATATGAAAGTGACATGTGGCACTGTCAGGAGGTGCCATGTGGCATCCTTACAGAGCGACACACGACAGGTGAGTCAGCTAGTGATTAGGCTCCAGACGACCAATTTGGAGGTGCCATGTGGCACCCCGTGGATGTCCAATGAAGGCTAGGTCGAGGAAAATTTAAAATATATATATATATATATATATATATATATATATATATATATATATATTTGGCCACCGGACCGGCTGACATCGGACCCGACGACTGACGACCACATATCCCAAGATCCGATGGCTAGCAATAATTGTGGGCCTATTCTCGGACTTTCGTGCACAGTTCACATCCAAATATGGCACAAATCAGAGGTTTGAAATATATACAAGATTTGTTGTATAACCGAGGGTTATAACCATCAAATGGTTGTAATAAGTTGTAACGAATAGCCAAAAGGGGTGGTCTGCAGGGTTTGACCCCTGTACCTCCCCAAACCAACACTTTAATTAACCCTTTTCCAACCAGTCGAGCCAATGACCCAATTGTAATGACCACCCAACATTTTATTATTTGAACCAAGTTATTTATTTGTTCGGAGGAGGTCCACGCCTAGCTCCGTACAGGCACACATTTTAATGCAGGGGCTTACTTATTGTAGGGATTCAGACTGTTGTGGGCAAGTAAAATGAGGCAGAGAGCGTAGGAGGGGCTTGGGGGTGACAATGACATAATTTGACTATTTGATAGTCATTTTTGCATGATTTCTCTCCAGGAATCCACTGGTGCAGTTAGAATTTGCATCCGTGCAACAAATCTTCAGGGCCTTTTCAGATTTGAGGTATAACCATGTATTTATGCCAATTTTGTTGAGATAATATAAAGTCATCTTCACTTTGAAGTGGACTCGAAGACATAGTCCATTGTTAAGACGAACTCCGTTATTAAGCTTTGTGTCATTGCCTTATTTCTTGTCTTTTCTTCATATTTCTGCCTTCTTTATTTGTGTTGCACATAAGCTTTGTTTATGCTCTTTAATGCAATTCATGTAATGGTATTCGAGTAAAAAATCCTGGATCATGTTGGTATCAAAGCAATTTTCTTTGACTTGAATTGCGAGTCTGAATGCTTACTAGGACCAAGCTCAGAGAGGGTGAAGGAAAACTTGAGACTTTCAAGCCAGAGATTGGACGTGCAACTCGAAGAAGGAAAATGGGAGATGAAGAACTTCGTACAGAGTATGAGAAGAATTTTCACAAGGCTTTCTATCAAATATCAGACATGGTATAAAAATTGTTTGTAGATTACGAGAAGAGATTGGCAAAGAAGAAAAAGAAGAAGAAAACTAAAGTAGAGGATGATGCTGCAGATGACCAAGGAATTGGAGGAGACCCTCCTGAGCCTCCATCTCTGTCTTCAAGTTCAAGCTCTTCTTCATCCTCTCATTCTCATCATTCTAATTTTCATCAAAATGTTGCAAAAAATCCATTATTGAAATTGGATGTCAAATTTAATTTGCCCATGTTTAATGGAGAAGCTAACGTAGATAAGTTAAACAATTGGATTAGACAAATCAAGGTTTACTTCCGTGTACAACAGATCGAAGAAGAAGAGGCGAAGATCTAGTTGGCTTCTCTTTGACTGGAAGGCACAACCCTTGTATGGTGGGAGAGTAAACTTCAGAAAGGTAGCAAGCATAATGGTAAACTCCTTTCTTCATGGTCTGAATTTAATTCTGCATTGAAACAACACTTTTATCCATTGGGCTATGTACACAAATCCATGATGGAATGGAAAAATTTGAGACATGGTAAAGGTCAGAATGTTCAGAGTTTCACATAAGAGTTTAGGAAAAAAACACTTGCATTGAATGTTCCTCTAGACTCTCGAGAGACTTTGATGAAATACATTGGTGCACTTCACAGTTACATTCGTCACACATTGTTGTTGTTTAACCCCACTAATCTAGATGAAGTGTGTGTGCAAGCAACTCACCTTGAAAGAAGGGGAAAGAATGTACATGAAGATCACACAAAGAAGCGAAAATCCTCTTGCACTCATTGGAAAAACGATGGGCATGATGATGAGCATTGTTGGAAATTATATCTAGAGTTAAGACCAAGAAATTTGGTGGCAAAGAGAAGCCAAAAAATGTCGCCACAGTGCAACAAGACCTTGGTTATGATTCAAGTGATGAAATGAGGATTACAACTGTTGGAGTACAAGGTAAAAATCCCTTTCATGCTAGTTCAAGTTCTACAAATACCTCTCATGATAATGAAAGAAGAAGTGAATTGTTTCATATAAGAGTTGCATCTAAACACACCAAAATAGATACTCTATTTGAGTCGGGTTCCCAAGTTAACTTAATCTCGGAAACCATTGTTAAAAATTTGGGCTTAGAAACAAAGCCTCATCCTAAACCTTACCCTCTTGGTTGGGTGTGCGACAATGCAAAACTAAATGTCACCAAGCAGTGTAGAGTTAGATTTTCCATTGCTTCAAAGTTGATAGATGAGGTTGATTTGGATGTTGTTCCACTGGATATATGTGGCATAGTTCTGGGAAGCCCATACCTTTATGATAGAAATGCAGTTTTCTTTAGGCACAAGAAAAAATACCATCTCACAAAAGATGGAGTGGAATACATTGTTAGAGCTCACAGTATGAAAGTCAATTCAACAATTGTTAGTGTCGGACAGATGAAGAGACTCATCAACACTAACAAGAAATTTGTGCTCATGGTTTTGAAAGGAAAAGATCCTGATAAATCTAATGCTTTTGATGATTGCTATCTTTCTCATAAAGATGAAATGATTGATGTTATTTCTAACTATGATGAATTTTTTCAGGAACCAAAGGATTGCCTCCCAAGAGGGAGATCCAACATGAAATACAATTGCACCAAGATGTTCCCTTACTAAACATTGGCATGTACATGATGTATGTGCTCGAAAACGAGGAGATAAAAAAGCAGGTGCATGACTTGCTTGAAAGAGGGGTCCTCAGAACAAGCTCTTCTCCTTGTGGCTCTTCGATAGTACCGATGCCAAAGAAAGATGGCACATGGAGGATGTGTATGGATTTTTGTGCACCAAACAAAATAATGGTGAAAAACCATTACCCCTTGCTTCGTATTGATGACTTGCTGGATCAACTAAAGAATGCAATGTACTTCACTAAGTTGGATTTCGGGAGCAACTACCACCATGTCATAATCACAGAAGGCGACGTTTGGAAGACTGCCTTCAAAACAAAACAAGGTCTATTTGAATGGATGGTAATGCCATTTGGGCTTTGTAATGCCCCAAAGACATTCATGCATGTTATGAATGATGTCTTTAGGCCTTTCATAGATGACTTTGTGATTGTATACTTAGATGACATTCTTGTATTCAATAGAACTTGGGATGAGCATGTAATGCATGTAAAGCAAGTATTGGATGTCCTTAAAAGAGAAAAGTTGTATGTAAAATAGTCAAAGTGTGAATTTGGCAAAGCCTCATTAGTTTACTTGGGTCATATTGTAGGAGGTGGTCAACTAAAGATAGATCCCTTCAAAGTTGAAGTCATTGTAAATTGGCCTAAGCCAACATCTGTTACAGAGGTTAGGATCTTTTTAGGGGCATTTCAGTACTGGAGAAAGTTCATTTCTAACTTCTCCTAAATTGCATCTCCTTTGCATGCTTTAACCAGTGTGAATTAGGTCTTCCAGTGGGGAGGAAGACAACAAAAATCCTTCAACACTTTGAAGGAAAATATCAACACCGCACCAATGTTGGCTCTATCTGACCTACAACAATCTTTTGAAATTGAGATTGATGCCAGTGCATATGCCATGGGAGAAGTCCTGATGCAACAATGTAAGCCCATTTTCTTTCATTCTGAAACGTTTTCTAAGGTTGTTTGTAATTATCCTACATATGAAAAAGAGTTGTATGTGCTGGTCCAAAGCGTGAAGAAATGGAAACACTACTTAATGGGGAAGGAAACAATCATACACACTGATCACCAACCCTTATAGTACCTCCAGTCACAGACCAAACTTTAGTAGTCAAGGCACTACAGGTGGATGGGATTCTTACAACAGTTCCATCTAGTTATCAGATACAAGAAGGGCATAAACAACAAGGTTGTAGATATGATTTCTAGACCTCCTATTTCTACATGTATTATTTTGAAAAATGCTTCTTTATCTCATGATATCTATGTTGAACAATATGCTATTGATGAAAATTTTAAAGATGTATATGTGAGGCTAACCCATGGTTTGCAGGTGGAGAACTATCATTTGCAAGGCAAATTACTCTACCATTTTGGCAAACTATGTATTCCTACAAGTGAAAGAGTCCATGCAATTTGAGAAGATCATAATTCTCTTGTATCTGGGCATTTTGGGGTAGGAAAAACTATGGCTCATATGCAAAGGTTTTGTAACTAGCCTCGGATGAAAGAAATTGTAACCAAGTATGTAAAGGGGTGTGTGATGTGCTCTACTTGTAAGCCCACTAATAGAAAATTGGGGTTGTACACACCACTCCCTGTTCCTTCTCATCCTTGGGAGAGTATCTCCATGGATTTTTTAGGGGGGTTTACTATGTCAAAAGGGGGTCATGACTACTTGTATGTAGTAGTGGATAGGTTTAGCAAGATGTGTGTCTTGTTGCCATGTAAAAAGCAGATCACTGTTGAGCAAACTGCTCATCTTTTCTTTCAGCATGTATGGGTCCACTTTGGATTTCCCACATCCATTATCTCAAATCGAGACACTCGATTCCTTGGAGAGTTTTGGACAAGCTTGTGGAGAATGATGGACACCAAGCTAAAGAGAAGTATTGTTTTCCATTCATAGATCGATGAAAAAACATAGGTAGTTAACAAAATAGTGGTTCATTTACTCCGAGGTTACTGCAGCAAAAATCCCAAGTTGTGGGATGCCCAGGTACAATATGTGCAACATGCATACAACCGAGCCTTGCACTCTTCCACGCAGAGATCACTATTTGATACATGTTTTGGGTATTTACCTAAGACTCCCTTGGACTTGAAATTTGGGAAAGATGTCGACTCTAGTGAACAAAGAGACAAATACATAGCCCACAAGTTCATCTAGAGGATTCAACAAATACACCAAATAGTCCAGGAACAATTGGAAAAGAGTCAAGCAAAATACAAAGATCTCCATGACAAGCACAGAGTTGATCACCAGTTCCAGGTTGGGGATCAAGTGTGGCTCCACATTAACAAATATAGGTTGAAGGGTGAAGGAAAGAAGCTCAAGCCCATTAGATATCGACCCTTCACCATCTTGGAGAAGATTGGCACAAATGCTTTCCGCCTAGATCTATCACCGTACATGCATATATACTTAGTTGTAAATGTAGAGATCCTGAAACTTTATGAGCGTCCAATGATCATGGATCAGAGGGAGAGTGTTTCAATACCTTCAGTAGATGAGTTTGCTCTTGAGTACTTGGATGAGTTAAAGGAAGATATCATCCTAGATAGAAGGATGAGGAATTCATGCAAGGTTGATGTTTAATATCTTCGACTGGGCCTTAAGGGCACACATCCAAGCAAGGCACGGTGGATCAAGAAGGAGAAAGTGAGGGAGCAATTACCTCACCTATATATTGATTGATAAGGATTTTGGAGGCCCAAAAGCTTCTTAGTGGGGAGGAATGATTCAGGAGGATCTAAAAGGCCAAAAATTCAAATTCCTCAAATCTCAGCAAAACTGACACCAAGTCGAAGAGCTCGTGGCGACCTTTCCAACAACGCAAATGACACCTCAAATGAACTCTGGATGATGAAGATATGGCCAGTCAAATTTTGGTCAACTTGGTCAAAGTCAGCATGGTGACATCAACATCCATACAAATGATGTCAGTCGCTGACTCTGTAGAGATGACATCAACATGTCGACATGGCAACACGAGAGGTTGCCACGTGGTGTGCCGATTTGGCGTTTTTGGGTGGCCAAGTGGCCCAATATGGAAGTGACACATGGCACCCCTAGGAGGCACCACGTGGCACCACCCAGGGGTTGCCACGTGACAGGTGAGTCAACAGGTGACTGGGCTCCATACGACCAATCCAGAGGCACCACGTGGCCCATTGACAGGGTGCCACGTGACACCCCCTGGATGCCCACTGGACTGACCAACGACCACATATCCCATTATTCGTTGGTTAGCAGTAATTGCGGGCCTAATCCTGGACTTTCGTGCACAAGTCACATCCAAATATGGCACGAATCAGAGGTTCAAAATATATAAAGGATTTGTTGTATAACCGATGGTTATAACCATCGGATGGTTGTAATAAGTTGTAACAAATAGCCAAAAAGGGGTGTTCGTAGTGTTTGACCCTTGAACCTCCCCAAACCAACACTTTAATTAACCCTTTGCCAACTGGTCATTCCAATGACCCCATTGTAATGACCGCCCAACATTTTATTATTTCAACCGAGTTATTCATCTGCTCGGAGGAGGTCCGCGCCCAACTCTGTACGAGAAATGTTTTTGATGCAGGGGTGTATTTATTGTAGGGATTGAGACTATTGTGGGCACGCAAAAAAAGACAGAGAGCCCAGGAGAGGCCTGTGGGTGACAATGATAAAATTTGACGATTTGACAGTTTATTTTGTTTAATTTCTCACTACGAATCCATTGGTGCAGTCAGAATTTGCATTCGGGTAGAGGATCTTCAAGGCCTTTTCAGATTTGAGGTATAGCCATGTATTTATGCCAATTTTGTTGAGATAATATAAAGGCCTCTTCACTTTGAAGTGGGCTTGTAGACATAGTCCATTGTTGGGATGAACTATGTTATCAAGTTTTGTGTCATTGCCTCCTTTCTCGTCTTTTCTTCATATTCATGCCTTCTTTATTTACGTTGCACATAAGCTTTGTTTATGCTCTTTAATACAATTCATGTAATGGTCATCGAATAAAATATCATGGATCACAATTTCACCAAAATCCGAGGACAACCTTGTCCTCCAATAACAGAAAAATCAGAAAACCAAGCCTCAACAAATCCCTGGAAATTTCTTCTGCCCACAAATCTGCTACAAACCACCTGTACGACCCATTGACATCTCCTGTATTGCTGCTGACATTAACATGTACATACATGTTCATGCTTAGAAAATTTGTACGAATGTAAGTGATTTACCCCTCTGCAACTCACGTACATACGTGATTGTGCCCACTACAACCCACATATACATGATTCACCTTACTGCAACTTGCATACATACATGATTGTGTCCCCTGCAACTTGTGTACATGCACGAAGACTTCTACAGACACTTCCGTATGATTTTTTCCACCCATACAATTTCTTTCTTCTACGACTACCTCTCTCCTAGGCCAAATTTACTATAGTTGTATCAATTCCCTTGTTGAAATCACCAAGCTCCTTGGCACAAGTGCATACTCACTTATGCCAACTCCATCATGTCTCCACACACTCTACACCATATGAAATGTCACAATGACTTCTCTCCTTTATATACAAGTCTTAGGGGTTAATATAGAAGCCCCTTCACAAGTCAACATCAAATTAGAATTTCTTGTGGGTGTGAAGCCCCAACACAAACCCACAAATCCCACCACCAAACCCATGAATCCCCAACTTCATTCCAATGACGGTTTTCTTCAAACAAAGAGTGTAATGTGGTGCCCACGACGATTTCCACATGCTTGACACCTAGGGAACGTGAGAATACCTGCTCGAAGTTACAAAAATCAACAACATCAACCCATCTAGGTCAACTCTCTCTTCATGGGAGAATCTTGACAACTAGACTAAGAGTCTCATCAAGGTTAGCTCCCTCTTGCTGAGAGAATCCTTCTGTAACAACCTTATCCTAGTAATCTTCCATACTCCCATTAGTTGTAATCAAGGAATCAATCATTGATTCCACTGCTGGTTTTGTAACTGTTAACGCTAGAGGCACACTCCTCCATCATGGCTTCTTGCCATACATACTTCACTGAATTTTTGAGTAGCCTGTAAAGGCCACCTTCTCACACTCCTTTAGCCAAAACTTGACCATATCCATGGCTTCTATCTCTAATGGTGACTTGCTAACCATTAAACTCAGCCAAACACTATAAATCTGTGGTGCAAGAAGCTAAAAGAATACTCCTTGTTAACTCATGAACATATAAGACAAAATCTAGTTTTAAGAACATCACCTGAAGGCATCTAGAAATATATGAAGCCCAATCCCTTCACAAGATATGTGGTATAATCACCCAACTCCACATGTAGTCCACCCTCTTGCTCTTGAAACTTGTTGAAGATCTTTCTTTCATGAGTCATATGTCTAGAAGCTCCATTGTCCTCATATCATCTAACCCCTGAAATTGTGTTTGTAGAAAGACACAACACCATGGAAAAGGTAGTATCAAGCCTCGTAGTCAACTCATTCACACTTGAAGCTTCCACACATCTTGCAAATTGTTGTTTTTGTTGTTGTTTCCCTTCCCCTTCTTTCTCTTAGGGAATTGAGAAGCATAGTGATGGTGCTTGTTGCACCTGAAACACTAGATATGACTCAAGTCTTTCTTCCCTTGACATGAAGAATATGATTCTTCCTCACTCTTTTGACCTCTCCCAAGTCCTCCTTTCCTACCTCTTCTCCTCACTTTCTCGATGAGGGCTAGGTCTGGTACATCATCCTCTTCCTTGTAATTGATTGAGACTTGCTGTATTTTCAACTCCTCTCCAATGAAGGCATCTCTCAACTACTCAAAGTCATGTAACTTCCCCCGACCATAGATAACTTAGACAAAGTTGTGCCACAATGGACTAAATCCATTTAGAGAAATGTGAACTAACTCATCATCTTCAACTATCCCCAACTACAACAATCTTATCTCTCGACGCCTCTATCTTCATGATATAACTTGTTATTGTATCTCTTTTGTTCATGCGGGTAGTGGTCAGCTTATTCCTCAGGAGCATCTTCTTGGATACATTCACACTCTGGTACATGGTTTCCAAGGCATCACACATATCTTTGGCATTTTTTTTCACGTTGATATGAGGGATCATGCAATCCTTCACTGAATTCAATAGGATTCACTTTGTGCTGGCTTACTTCTTGTTGTGTTTTGTCAGATCTTTGGTATTTGTAGACAATGCAATCAACTTCTCCACAAGGTATCATAAGTCTCCCATTTCTAGGAGATTTTTGCAATCTCAACTTTCACGACAGAAAGTTGGAGGTTCCTTCCAACAAGTTACTCTCTCGCATATTGGTAATGGCTATTATTGTAGCTGCACCGAACAAGCTTCAATCTCCACTTATTGGATCAACTAGGGTTTCACACCCTGCAACCTTTCTCATGTCCATGTGACAATCATTGGCACATATCTACTTCAGTCATTGAAGCCTGGACATACTTCCCACTGAAACCCTCTAACAACTCTCTACTCCAGACAACTTGCCTCTTCATGCATGAAATTTGGAAGATTTTAGAACCTTCACTTTGATACCATGTGAGGTTTTTGAAACTATGATAAACAAATTCTACACTCCAAAAGAATTCCTACAGGTAACTAAATAGTGGAAAACTTGAAGCTACTCAAAATTTCCCTCTGTAACTAATGCTAGAATCTATAAAAACATACTATAGAAAATATATAATGGAAACACAATAAATTGACTGTCAAATCCTATTACTTCTTTTCAGTACATTTGGAAATGAAAATCTACTACAGGAAAACAATGAACAACTAATTGTTGAACTGAAAAATGAATGAATAAACCTATACCCATGTCTTCTCTTTTATAGATTGAGAAGAAGAGTAGGTAGAATGAATCTAAACACATGCACACCATTGCCTCAATTGAAGATGATCTGAGGTATGCAAACATGCACCCTACCTACTATATTGCATGCGCCTAATTGAACTTAGACTAAAGCTAAAAATTAGAAAATTGCTTAATAAAATTGATGCTAACACATGCAATTGCATACTCCCTCTTCTACTTAACTAAGAAATGACACCCAAACTGTCTAACACATGCAAACCACTAAGGATAACATTATCCCTTCCTATCTATTATTGACACATGAATGCATGCACCCTTGTTGTTGGAAGCCTACAAATAGTAATTCTCTCCCTCCTAGTCTATTCTAATATTGTGCCCTCATCTACAAACCATCATGCTACATGGAAGTTAATGTTGTACATATTTGTTGAGATTGCCACACATGCTTATATGGACCTATAGTACCTATTGTGCCTTTTGTTGCAGTACAAACCAATTCCAACACCTCCTTTCCTAAATTGTTATGTCCCCATTCCTACAACTATACCTTCTTCTGCCATAGTGAAACCAATGAATCTATCTCACTTTTTAGTACCCACTTATTTGGTTCTAATATACATAAACTAAGGCTTGTATGTAAGAATGAGTTGTATCTCTTTATTGTGAAGTTTTCGACCAATGAATCAATCATAGTGGACTCACCAAGATTCAAAATTTTCTCCCTATACATAAGTGAAAGACTCCTCTATTCATAATACTAGAGCCTTAAGGAACTTGTTTATGCGGTATCCAAAAAACTATGTGGAATCTCTTACTTCATTTCAAGCATTCTCTTTCTCTCTCTCTCTCTCCACTTCTCCACTTTTATGAGTCCTCATAGTTGGACCTGTTCCATAAGATTACTGATGATCTTTTTTTCCTCAACCTCAAATGTTATGAGAGATGGTTCCTTTCTGTTTAGAGCTCCTCCCATGATTACCCAACCAAACTCCTTTGGTTGCGAGTTCTCCCCATAGGACATTGTGAGATTTTCTATGAGCCTCTTCATAGTGATAGAGGATAACAATGATGTTTTTCTCCCTACCTCCACCACTCTTTCTCTTTTTACTCCTGCTTCAATCTTTGAGTTGATTAAAATTTTCTCTCCATTTAGAGTCTGCATATCCTACTTAGAGAAATAATATTTCCTTTATTTATCGACATACGTATCTCTTCTACTTAACTTTACTCTATTTTTATGAGTGTTTCTTACACTCCACAATCTATAGATGAGTATCTCTTTTTCCTTGGTCATTTGTGGATCTTAATAAAAGTAATTATCTTATTTTACACACATATGTAGTACCAAAAATCATAGCAAAGTAATNAGTAGAACAAAATTTGACAAAATTTTCAAAAAACCCTCTGCTACAACCTCCTCTATTGGTTGCATAAGTTTTAGCAGGTGTTCCATATAACTAAAAAAAATTGGATGGACGGAGCTTGTAGCATAGGTTTTTTTTTCGGCGCTTTTCTTGTCAAAACACACTCGTTTGGTATTGACAAACACACACTGATACATTACTATGATAAGATGCACTGGTACATTAATATAATAAAAATGCCCTGGATCTTAGTATAATAAAAAACGCTTCGGTACGTTTATAACTATTGCGCACTGGTTACACGTTTTTCGTCATATGCAGAGCATCAATGCTCTTATAATTACTATGCATCGGTTACACCTTTTTCATCGTATGCAGAGCATCAATGCTCTTATAATTACTATGCATCTATTCCACTTTGTTTTTGTATGACACACCGACGTGTTTTAGGATTTGTTAGCCCCGGTGCGATTAAATTATTGTTAGCCATGGTGCGATCATGTTATCCTGAGACTCAATGTGTTTAATATAGCATGCGCCCTGTTGCTTCTGTAATTAGTACGTACTGATATGTCGACACCATTATTTTTAGTATGCATCAGTGTGTATAATATAGTAAAGGAACTGGTGCATAAATAAAATTTAGAATCTCTGAAATATCCCAAATCTAGTGGATATGGATATGAACTGCTGAACTATTGTTTAGGCTCTCGAATCTGATAATCTAGGGGTTTCTGGATGCGTTTTAGTTACTTGTTAACATGCTTGGTGATTTTTGCATGTGTGTGTCATATAAATAAGAATTTGGGTAGTATATATGATGCATGCGAAATAAGGAACCGACACAACTCAATAACCTGTATTATATGGAAAAAGCAGGAAATACAACTGTTACACTGAAAGAATATAACTAATCATCAGTTAGATCTCATGGATCATCATTGGAATACAATGCAACTAATATAAAATACCCGTGATCAGAAGATGTGAATAGATCGACACATGCACGGATAGATCAATAACATGTAGTTCCAGAAAGTCACGACAATTGCTGCAAATGAAGGATATACTCGCCCTGGTGGCTATGCTCAATCGATCATCCTGAAAACTGTCTCAAACTGTGCGCCCTAGGCTCTAGGATCCTCCTGATATATGTCAGACCGAAGATCGGCTCACTGAAGCTCTGGATGAACCTTGGATGATATCCCCTAGGGGGTTGCGCACCTCCTAGGATTTGGCAATGCGCCCTGATGATTCCACCGACAAAATTTGGTGATGTTTGTCTCAAAATGTGTGCGCTAGCCACCTCTGTACTGGGTTGGAAGGGTTTCCCCGGATCTGATTCAGAAAGCTCCCTGGAAACCCAAATGTCCTTCCTTAAGTGTTGCACACTTCCTGGTTGTCTAGTGCGCCCTGGCAGATTCTACTATCAGAATCTGATGATTGATGGCTAAAAAAAAGAACCTTGGCTTCCTCTCAACTGGGTCAGAAGGAAATGACCGGATCTAACCTGATCCTGACCAACTACACAAATCTGTCTCTCAAACCCCTGCGCCCTCACTGGCTGCAATGCGCACTGACTGAACTGGGTCTGAATACCCCTGATTTGGCACGATTAAATACTTGGATGGTATCTTCGATAGGCTTGGGTGTGTCTTCGAACACCAAAACCGATCTGGGTGGTGGTTTCCTCCAGAATTCCACAAAACATCAAAGAGGTTGACTTCCTCCTCTGGAACCTGTTCTCAACCCAAAATCATAGCATAATGAGGAATTAGGTCGAATCCATGTTCTTTTACCTCCCATGATATAATTTTCCATTGACATCACTTAAGCTAGGCGCCTTTCCTCCTAAGTCGAATGTGATTAATTAATTAAGTCCCCCCTCAACACCTTTTTCTTCTATTTCTTCGTTGACTTTGGCTTAAGTGACTTTTCCAATGTTTTTTGGTTTAATTCTTCGTTTAGCCATTTATTCACCCTTATTTCTCCCTTTGTTCCCTGTTTGTGCCTAACTATAGTCTACGGGAACATATAGACTACTAAGTCACTCCCTGATGGCCTATTCTTGGGAACAAGACACCCCAGTTCTCCCTTCTCGAGATTGCTTGTCCTCAAGCAACATCAATCCTAGGTGTTGCAATATATGCTCTCCCTCCTATGTGGCATCCTCCACTGGAAGTCCCCTCCATTTGACCAAGCACTCCCTGATGACCCTACTCCTTAATCTGCGCTCTCTCCGCTCTAGCTCCTCCTCTGACACTAGCTCCAACTGACCCTCATCCAATGGTGGCAACTCCTTGGAAATGCTAATTTTTTGTCCCACTACCTTTTTAAGGCAAGAAATGTGGAACACATTATGAATCTTGCTACCCTCCGGCAGCTCTGGCTCGTAGGGCACTTCGCCTACCTTCTTGCTGATTCTGTATGGCCCATAGAACCTCGACTTCAACTTTTTTGCCCCGCTTCTTTTCAAGGAATACTATCTGTATGGTTGTAATCGCAAAAAAACCAAGTCCCTTACCTCGAAACTGTGTTCTATCCTCTGCCTGTCTGCATAGATATTATGTTGGTTCTGAGCTTCATGTAAGTTCTCCTTTATCACCTGTAGAATCCTCTGAATATCCTCAACCCAGTCTTTGGCCCCCAAGACCCTTCTATCCCCAAACATAGTCTCCACAAAAGAGGGTGCATTGTATCCATACAATGCTCTAAAGGATGACATCCTAATAGACATGTGGTAAGTTTTGTTGTAGCAATACTCACCCATGTGCAACCATCTCACCCATGTGTGCTGTTTCCCCCCCAACATAATTTCAGAGATACCCCTCTACCCATTTGTTGACAATCTCTGTTTGTTCATCTGTCTACGAGTGGTAGATGGTACTCGTGGCTAACTCTGTGCCCACCAACCTGAAGAGCTCCTGCCAAAACACGTGGATGAAGCACCCATCTCTGTCACTGACTATCTGCCTAAGTAAACCGTGCAACTGAAAAACCTCTCTGAAAAATAGCTCTGCTACCTGTATGGCCTTGTAGTCCGTGGGTATGGCTAAGAAGTGTGCAAATTTGGTCATCCTATTGACCACTACAAATATACAGTCCCTTCCTTGCACTCGAGGAAGACTTGTAATGAAGTCCATAGAAATGATCTACCATTTCTGCTTCGGAATGGGTAGAGGCTTAAGTAACCCCACGGGGTCTGTCTGCTCAGAATTGTTCTGCTGACAAGTCATGCACTCTCGGATGTGTTTCAGTACATCATCCTTGAGACCCATCCATGAGAATATCTCCCTCATCTGCCGATAAGTTTTTAAGTATCCTTGATGCCTGACTGTAGGTGAATCGTGACAAACCTTCAGAACCTTCCCTTTTAAGGTAGATTCTGGAACCAAGTAGATTCGGTCCTTGTAGAAAATGACATCGTTTAACACCCAGTATCTATCATCAACTATCTGTCCATCCAGTACCTCACAAGCAAACCTGTTTTTGGAGTACTCCACCAACAAATGTTCCTTCTAGTCTGTGCAAATATCCATCATCGAACACCTTGTTGGCCTCTTGGACAAAGTGTCTACTATGATGTTCCTTTTTCCTTTAACATACTCAATGTCAAAGTCAAAGGCTTGGATCTTTGAAACCTACTTCTGTTGTCTCTTGCTGAGGTCTTTCTGATCCAGGGAATACTTAAGACTGTTGTGATCAGTCTTCACTACAAACCTGCTACCCACTAGATACTGCCTGAATTTGGTTAAGCCATGCATGATAACTAGCATTTCCTTGTCATAAATCAAATAGAGTCTCTTTGACTAATTGATCTTCCCACTCTCAAACACAATGGGATGGCCCCCCCTCCATCAAAACTGCTCCAATCCCCACCTTTGATGCGTCGCACTCTAAGACAAACGACTGAGAGAAATCCGGAAGGGCTAGAACATGGAATGTGCTCATAACCTCCTTCATTTTCTCAAAATTCTATTGTGACTCATCCGTCCAATGAAAAACACCCTTCTTGGTTAGATCTGTGAGCGATGCTCCCAACTGTGAAAAGCCCCTGACAAACCATCTGTAGTAACTGCATAACCCAAAGAATCCCTTAAGCTCTGTGAGGTTCTTGGGTGTTGGCCAATCTAGAATGACCTTGATCTTCTCCTGATGAACCTATACTCCCTGCTCATTGATGATATGCCCCAAGTACAATAGTTCTCTCATCCTGAACTCACACTTGGACTCCTTGGCATATAATGATTGTGCTTGCATAATTCCCAAGATCTCCTCCAAGTGTGCTAGATGCTCATCCCATGTCCTACTGTAAATCAAAATGTCATCGAAGAATACCAAAAGGTACTTCCTCAACTTCCCCTTGAAGATGTGATTCATGCAAGACTGAAAGGTGGCCGGTTCATTGGTCAACCCAAACGACATGACCAAAAACTCGAAGTGCCCAAAATGGTATCTGAACATTGTCTTCTCTATGTCCTGCTCTCTGATGTTGATATGATGATATCCTCATCACAAGTCAATCTTGGCGAAGAAAAAATCCCCATGTAGCTCGTCCATCAACTCATTTATGTGCGGAATGGGGTACCTGTTCTTGATCATTTTCTTATTGAGATCTCTGTAGTCGATGCACATCCTCAATGTGCCATCTTTCTTCAGTACCAGAATGATTGAATATGCAAAAGGACTCGTGTTGGGCTTGATGTGCCCCATTGCAAGCAATTCCTTGATTGATTTCTCGATCTCATCCTTGAATCTCTTGGGGTGCCTATAGGGCATGGTGATCACCGGTGTAGCCCCTGACTCCAACTCAATAGTATGCTCGAACCCCCCTGTCTGGTGGTCTCCCTTATGGTATCAACCCAAACAATGGCTCATACTGACTCAGAAGTTCTCTGATCTGTGGATGGTAATTCTCCCTGCCCTCTGAATCCTTCCGGGTGTTGATCAGACACTGTTGCATATGCAACATCACCGTGACGAAAGATCCAATCCATCCTCTTCATTGATACTGCCCTAGGTGCTCCTGTAGACATACCTCTCAATACCACTCTCGATCCACTAGAATCTCTGAAACTCATGGTCAACGTTTGGTAGTTGAACCCAATCTTTGCCAATGAATAAAGCCATTGTACCCCCAACACTGCATCTGTATCTGACAGTTCAACTAAATAAAAGGTATCTGTCAGTGTGCAGTTGCCTAGCTTGACCTCTAGGTCTGGGACCATGTCCAAGCATGTCATAGTATATCCATCTGCCACTGCCACGATAAACCCCTTAAATTGCTCAGTGTGTAACCCCCTCCGGGCTACTAAGGATGAATCGATGAAATTATGGGTAGCCCCACCATCTATTAGAACTTTCATGCGCTGCCCCTATATAAATCCCTTGATCCAGAGAGTGTTGTACATGGGTACTCCAGAAATGGTTGCTATGGTTCTCCCTTTCACCTCTCTACGAGGTTTTGTCTTCTCCTTTGGCTGTGCCTCTGCCTATGCCTAAGGTTTCTTCAAATGCTTCTCTGGCTCATATGTAGTCTCATCCTATGAATCATTGTTTGCCTATGCCCTGATCTCCTCATCCTCCTCACTACCTAATTCCACCTCAATGTAGTGGATTTGTCCTTTTCCCATGCATCGATGCCCTGGGACCCAAGGGTCTCTGCAAGAGAAGAAAAGCTTCTTCCTCATCAAATCTTGTTTGGTGTCATCATCCAGCTTGGGCTTACCCTTCCAATCCCTCTGAGGATTTTTTTGATCCTTGTCTCTCTATGGCACAAAGGGTTTGGTAAAGGTTTTGGGTTTCAGCACTGGGTCCCCCATGTCTCTAGTGCGCACAATGGCCTCCTGTAGGGTGTGAGGCTTGAAAGCCTTAACCCATCCCCTTAATGGATCTGTCAACGCCTCGATGAACACCATCACCAATCTGTGCTTTGAAATATCCGACATGACCACTGCCTTCCGCTGGAACTCTGTGATGAAGGCCTCAACTAACCCTGTCTGTCTTAACTATGTTAGATCCCTGAAATGGAGTTCTAGATCCCTCCTATCAAACCTCTCCATCAACCTCTTGGTGAACTCCAAATATGAAGTAATGTGGCTGTGACCCAAGGTCACCAGCCCATGCTGCCACCACGCGTGGGCCTCCCCATCCAAGTGCAAGGTGGCAAAGTTGATAGCTTATGACTATGTTATCGGGTTGAGCTTGAAATATGTGTCAAGATTATGTACCCATGCCTGAGTTGAGCATCGTGATGACCCATCAAAAGTAGGAATGTTCAACTTTCCCACTTTCTTAATGAAGTCCATGTTTTGAGTTTTCCCATTGGCCCTTTGTGCCTCCCGGGGCCTATTTCGATACCTGATCAGACAATAGTCTAGCAAACTCATGTCAACATGGAACTCTGGTCCCAGTGCCAAATAATCTCTCATGTACTCCTCAAATGGGTCCTGTGGCACTATCTGCCCCTATCATGGTTGTCCTACTGCCTACCCTCGTTGTTCCCCCTGTAACTCTGGATATAATGGTTGAGGAATCCTCCCAGATGATGTATAGGCACAGATAGGTGAAGGATGTCCACTTGCTCCACCATAAGATCCACTGGATCCACTAACACCACTTCCCTCGGGTCCTCCTGAACCACTCGTTCCTCGTGCGACGTTGGCACCCATAGTGCTCACACTGTGCTAGATCATTTGTGCTATGACGTTCATCATATCCCGATGTCCTCTAGCTAGGTCATTCAAGATGGCCTATGTACTGTTAGTATGTGTCTCGGGGCCTTTCCCCTTGCCCTCTGGTGTCTCATGTCTGTCACCCATAGTCCTCTCTATGTCTGCCTCTGTGTAGAGCTGATGTGATCCCTGTCCTCTAACTCTAGCTTTGTATCTGACTTAGTGTGGAAGGGAGTGTAGTCCCTTCTGTTCCTATCTCTTTTGTCTCTACTATTTCCTCTGCGGTATTGAATGTACTCATCCCCAATATGTCCTCAACCCTCTGGGTATTCTGCACATGTTCCCGGAATCATGGGATCATGAGAAAACACTTCTTCACAGGGTGGCAAGAAGAAGGCTCTGATACCACTGAAATATCCCAAATCCGGTGGATTTGGATATGAACTGATAAACTATTATTTAGGCTCTCAGATCTGATACTCTGGGGGTTTCTAGATGCGTTTTAGTTGTTAACATGCTTGGTGATTTTCGCATGTTTGTGTCATATAAATAAGAGTTTGAGCAATATATATGATGAGTGCAAAATAAGGAACCAACATAACTCAGTTTGAGCAGATAACTAATCATCAGCTAGATATCATGGATCTTCACTGGAATACAATGCAACTAATATAAAATACCTGTGATTGGAAGATGTGAATAGATCGACACATGCACAAATAGATCGACAACATGCAGTTCGGGAAAGTCACAACAACTGCTACAAATGAAGGATATACTCGCCCTAGTGGCTATGTTCAACCGATCGACCTAAAAATTGTCTCAAAATGTGCGCCCTGGCCTTTAGGCTCTCCATGATATCTGTCGAACTGAAGATCGACTCACTGAAGCTTTGGATGAACCCCAGATGATATCCCCTTTGGGGTTGTGCACCTCCTGGGCTCTGGCAATGTGCCCTGATGATTCAACCAATGAAATCTGGTGATGTTTGTCTCAAAATGTGCGCCATAGACACCTCTGTACTAGGTCATAAGGGTTTCCCCAGATTTGATCCGAAAATCTCTCTGAAAACGCAAATGTCCTTCCTCAAGTGTTACACACTTCCTGGCTGTCTGGTGTGTCCTGGAAGATTCCATCGTCAGAATATGATGACTAATGGCTCAAAAGAAGCGCCCTGGATTCCTCTCAACTGGGTTGAAAGGAAATGACTCGATCTAACCTGAGCTCATCCAACTATACAAAACTGTCTCTCAAACTCCTGCGCCCTCACTGGCTGCAATGCACACTGACTAAACTAGGTCTGAATACTCCTGATCTGGCACAGTGAAATATCTGGATGGTATCTCCGATAGGATAGGGTGTGTCTTCCAACACCGAAACCGATCTGGGTGGTGGTTTCCTCCAGAAATCCACAAAACATCAAAGAGGTCGACTTCCTCCTTTGCAAACCGTTCTCAACTCAAAATCATAACATAATGATAAATTAGGTTGAATCCCTCTTCTTATACTTCCCCCGATCTAATTTGTCGTTGACATCACTTAAGTTAGGCACCTTTCCTCCTAAGTCGAATGTGATTAATTAATGAAGTCCTCCCTCAACACCTTTTTCTTCTATTTCTCCCTTGACTTTGGCTTAAGTGACTTTTCCAATGCTTTTTGGCTTAATTCATCGTTTAGCCATTTATTCATCCTTATTTCTCTCTTTTCTCCCTGTTTGTGCCTAATTATAGTCTATGAGAACAGATAGACTACTAATGCACTCCCTACTGGCCTATTCTTGGGAACAAGACATCACAATCTCAGTGCATATAATAAACGTAATGCACTGGTACGAAAAAGATTTTTATTGTCCTGATTTATATTTCAAACATGAGCACCGTACAATTTTGAAATGATAAATATCATTATACGTTATATTGTTTATGAAATGATGTATTTTCTCAATAATACGTACCAATGTGTTATTATAATTAATATGTACTGGTGCGTATGACTCCTCAAAACACATCGATGTCTATATTATGGCACACATTGTCTAGTGAGTTCAAAAGAATACAATGCATTGATATGTATATATTTTAATTAATTGTTTTTTACAAAAAATTTCAATTAATTTATTTCAAAATCAAATATTTTTTTATAATAATATTGTTTTATATTTATGTTATTGCATTTCGATATAATGATTACATTAATGCATTATCCAACCAATTAAACCTCAGTTAACAACATTTTACAACATTCGACAATGTAATGAAATAAGAAACCCATTTTATTATATATGAATAAGAGACACATTGTCATACAAAAAATGAACAACGTAAAGGTCTAATACAAATAATCAAATTGAAAACAATTTGTAATTGTTACACTTATTGGTAATATGTTCTCATGCAATTGGGACAATATGTTGAGTACATTTAACAAAATCCCTAATTTTCAACGACAAATATTGATCCAAAACATACAACTTGCAGTAACATTCAATTATATTGATTGTCATTCATCAGTTGAACTGTTCACATTGTTCAAGCTGTTGATACTGAGAGGGGGGTGAATCAGTATCAAGTACAATTTAAAACCTTTTTCAACTTATACTTAAACCATTCAATTATATCCAATGAGTAATGAACAATAGTATAAGAGTTACACCAATACACCACAATACACCATGCACAA
>JASDQU011177310.1:29513-41274 GCA_032191745.1 Picea mariana
TTTTGTAAAGCCATATTGAAATTTCTTGTATAACTAGGCAGAAAAAAATAATGATATTGTAGGAAAAAAAAATGAATTTTTAAGTGTTGTCAAGTTATAAAAGTTATTCAAAGTTATTTTTGAAGTTAGATTGTTCTATGCTACCCAAGATGATGGTTTTGGTTCAAATGCAAGAAAAAAATAATTATAATGTCAAATGGTCAATTCTTCAGATTCCAACCTTGTCTCATTCCATACATTTGGAACTACTTCACGTTCTCTTACACTGATTACAGTACATCTATATTTTATTGATAATTCATTTATCGCATTGAATTTATGTTATGTATGTAGGTGCAGTTTAATAATTGTTCATTGAATTTTGCAGGATTAAGATTCAAGGTCGAGTTCAGATGCTCAAGTTATTCCCGTGGTCCCAAAATTCTACAAGCTCTTATCACGAGAAAGATACCAAAGAAAATGTTTGGTGAAAATGGATACCTTCTTTACCCTACCAATCCTAACATTCCATCTTCCAACAACCAACTTGGGTCAACAATATTACATCGTGAATTTGATCTCTTTTATATATTCAACCCTGTAGGGCATAGGAAAAAAATGATTGAGTAATTATATTTTGAATTTTCAATGGAACTAATGTAAATGTATTTCTTGATTCCACATTTTTTTTATAAAGGGGTTGGTTTCATTTTTATTATTGAGAAAAAAAATTCTATGCTTCTAAAAAGTGTTTGATATAATGTTTGAACATATTAAAAACATTGTGTTAATAATATTGTCAATGTAATGTTCAATATTTTTACAATCAGGAAGTGACATGTCTACCATCTACCGTTTCATCCCACTATGATGTCAAGTCGTGAGATTGAAAAGATCTCAAAAAGGAATCATACCAAGAATGGTTGAAACAACCACCTATTTAATTCCCACGATATCTTGAGTCATCAATTCAAAAAATCGACAGTAACACTAGTTCTTCACATGTTGGGGATGAAGGAAATGAGATAGAGGTTGGTATGAATGATTTCTTTTGGGATACCCAGGCCATGAAGGGAATTTTGTTAGATGCATTCCAACAAAATGAACTAGAGGATGAAACTGATGTCATAGATACCTTTTACGAAACCCTGAAATCTGCTTCCACCACCCCTCTGTTTGGTCTAGTATAGGGGTCTGCAAGGTCTACCCAGCCAAGGACAACAATGTTATTGTACAACTTGAAATCAATGTATGGTATATCAGATGCATGTTTCTTGGCACTTTTGAGGTAACTAACCATCAAGTCCCCTAAATTTTTGAGGAATCTTATCACACAATGAAGGAAGAAAAGGGTTGATTTTATTTATGCTTAATGACAATGTAAATTTCTATTGCCCACTGATTGCAGGTTACTCAAAGATAATGTTCTTTAGAGTGATAAGCTCTTTCCCGATAGCTGCGTAGAGGAAAAGGAAATGCTAAAAAAGTTGGGTGTTGAGTACATATCATACCATGCATGTTCGAATGTTCGAATGATCGTATTCTATACAGAAACAAATATGTAGACAAAGAGATATGTCCAGAATGTGGGCATGACAGGTACCATAAATAAATAAAAAATGGTAAGGCACATGGTTCTCCTCATAAGATATTGAGGCACAAGCCTATCCTTCCAAGGATTCAAAGGCTCTTTCATTGCAAACAATTAGCCATGTTGCAGGGGTGGCATGCCTCACATAGAAGTGAGCCAAGAGTTATGCAAATCTCAACAAATTCAATAGCCATGAAACATATAGAGGATACATGGTATGAAAAATTCAAGGATGAAGTACAAAGCCTCTGATTGAGCATAGTTATGGATGAAGTTAATCTGTATTCCCTCTAAAACACCAACTATTTTGTTTAACCAGTGGTAGTAATCAATAACAATAGCTCCCCATGGTTGTCCATGAAGAATGAAAATCTTATGCTGGCTTTTATAGTTTCAAGTAGAAGACGAGTGAATAGAATGGATGTCTACCTCCTACCACTGATCGATGAATGTAAGCAATTATAGGAAGGGATACATGTATATGATGTATCAATACCCATCCTAATGGAGAGGTCTTTTACGTTGTATGGCATATGTACGTGCACCATGCACGATTATCCAATACTAGGAGTTTACTTCGGTAAGCATGATCATCGATTTTTTATATTTGTAATTTTATTTGGCATAATTCATTTGGTGCAACTGTATTTTTTACACTGAAATGCTATGTATACATTAACATCGCAGGTCTTGTAACAAAAGAGTATCATGGATGTAAATTTTGTGGACATTCTATAAAGACTAGGTGGTCCAATCACCTATGAAATCCGGTGTATGAATGTTCGAGGGTATTCCTCCCAGAAGACCACCCTTATAAAAGAGTTGCATCTGCTTTCAATGGTAAACCAGAGAGAACCCGAAGACCTGAAATAATGACACCAACAAATTGGAATATGGCATATGACATAGAGAAGGAGAAGGAAATGACCGAATTATTTGATTCAAATGGGGAACGCATGTTTGATGATCCTGAATTTTTTGACACCTATGTTGAGAAAATGCCCATTATGATGAAAATGAATTATGTATTTTATGAGCTTCCATATTGGGATCATCTTAAGGTTGGCCACTTACTAGATCCCATGCATATATTCAAAAATATTTCATCTTCTTTATGGAGGCACATATCATGGAATAAAAGTGACACAATGGTTGTCATGAGAGACCTTGTTTCTTCAAATACTAAAAAGAGACATTGGCTAAGAAACAAAACTAGAGGAGAGATTGGTCCCTCTTGGTATTTTAAAGAAGGTGATGTCCCATGGATTTTGAAGAAAAATGATCTGTGACAAAGGATGTTATATTGGGTGTGAAGACACCTTCTTTATATGGGTCGACTCTATGAAGTTGCTTCACTGTAGACATGAATTTGTTGGGGTTGAAATCGCATGACCATTTGAACCTTTTAATGGTATGTATGTTGAATACATGATTCTTCTAGTTCTATATTGATATCGGTAAAATTATGCTATACACTCACAATTTTATGGAAATTAATGATGTGTGTGTTTATTTTGTAGTGTCATTATCCTTTGCTCGTGCGTGGTTGTGTGAACCATGACTTCCCCCAGGACCTGTGGCATGCCATACCAAAATTATTTGCATTTGTACATTGTATCACATCAAGGGAGATTCATATGGCTAGCATTCAATGGTGGTGTCGAGAGATAGTTGAGATTGTTTGTATGTTTGAGAAGGAACTTACCACAAGTTTTATGGACTTGCAAGTCCATCTTCTAATTCACCTACCTGATGAGGTGGAATTAGCTGAGGTACTCTCATGTCATTGGATATTCTTCTTAGAGAGGTACGTGAAAAAATTGAATGAGTTTGTTCGACAAAGGGAAAAACCGGAGGGCTCTATGGCAGAGAGGTACATAGTATATGAGTTGGTCTATTATGCTAGAGAGTACATCAAGCAAATTAATGACACATAAGGGGTAGTCATTTGAGACAGCCATAAAGATAAGGACAAAAGCGAAGGGGAGCTACTTCAGAAAAATGGAAAAAGGCACTTGATAAAGAGTAAGTAAGTTATATTTTTTCAATTTAGTACATAGATTGTTTACATTGAAGTTGATAATATATATTTCATCCCATGAAATTTGTTTTGAATTCTTTTAGACATCGATGAATTTAGAAATTTTGATGCCATCAATAAATTTGTTCTTTATAATGTGACCATGGGTTGCATTCTATGCAGAGAAAAGAAGGAAACATGACAATGACAGGAAAACATTCAGACGGTTGAATGGTCACGTTGTATGAAGAGAAAATAAGGAAATAAGATAGTGACATGAAAGAATTTAGATGGTTGAATGATAGAATCATGTCTTATCTTGATCATTTAAAATAAAATATGCCAAAAATATGTCCCAATAGTTGGGTGGTTGACCAGATACAAGAGAAATATGAGGTGTCTAGTCGTAATCCACGTGGAGAAGATCTGTATGCACTAAACATAGGGATTAGGTGCAACAACTCTCTAATAACCTCTCCAAGTACCACGTTTTATTTATAATATTGCATATTTGAATTGTAACACATTATGTTTTTATTAATGCTTTGGTTATTAGACATATGACACCGTTCTTTGTTTGTATTTTTACAGGTGCATTTCTTCCCATCTATGTGGGCATATGGACATCATTTTCGCACTGAGTATGTTGATGAAGGCCACATCACACAAGATTGTGGAGTGGAGGTTGAGTTCGACCAATCTAGTCGTGCTAGCCACTGTAATGAAAACTTGATAAAAGGGAAGTTATGTTACATTAGACAGATACAAGAGATCATGCAAGTGGAATTCTCATCGTTTCAATGTGTTATCTTTTTTTGCAAGTGGTGGGATACCTTTGATCGGAGAAATGTAAACGAATATCGTGATAGTGGGCTAATATGTATTAACTCTAAAAAATTGTGGGTTGAAAGTAAGAAGCCTTATGTTTTCCCAAAACATTGCAACCAAGTGTTTTTTTACTCAGATGTGTTGGATGGGGATTTCTGGTTTGTACTAAGACATGATCTAAGATCTAAACATCTTTTTGAGAACAAAAATGTTATAATTCCAAGCGAGGAAGATAATCAAGGTGATGGAAACAAAGACTGATTTGTAAATGATTTGTTGGACATTTATATTATGGATGCGTCATTTTATTATGGGTATTTATAATTGACAATTATGTTTATTTTCCCTTCATTTTATATTTAGGTTGGATATGAAAAGTTAACAACCATTTACAACCACCATATTTAAAATACATTAAATAGACGTGGAAGCATAATATTTGGTTTTGATATGTTTTCATTGTCATATTTATTGTTTATTATAGCAAATTTGCGTTGTATTGTATTAATAAAATATATTTATGTTAACCTTTGAATTGCTAAGCATTAATTGAGATATCACAAAGTTGGTGGATAAGCAAAATTCCAACTAAATAATTTTGTGCAACATCTACAATACTTGTGGTGTACTTGATATTACCAACTTTGATGACATTCCCCACCTTAACTAGTGCAACTATAATGGCCTTCACCTATTCCACTCCATCCTTTAATTTTGTAATCATATAAATTTATATTAATAATTATTTTTGCATTCTTCTTGAAATAAGTGTTAATATAGGAAGGGCATGAAAATTTTAAAAGAGTATTTTTCTAGAGCCTAGTCAAGATTAAGGAAATTTTTAATGATCCATACGTCTCTAAAAGTATATAAACCTTTGTCAATTTCACTAATTCTTAAAATACTAATTATAAAATGTTGGATGATATTATTTTTTAATAAAAGATTCATAAAGTCTGTATTATAGTAAAAAATTGTGAAACCATTTCATCGAAAACATCTAGACCGAAATGTCTTATTATTCTTTATATTTATTATTTTAAATTTAATTGAATAAATTTCATATATTTCACTAGTTGGATAACATAAATTAATAAAATCTTTGGAAAAATTAAACATTAATAAAATATAATCATTGTAATTTAGTAAACAATTATATTATAAATTTGTCTTGTAATTTTTGAATAACAAAAATTAAAAAAATAACATTATTATTGCATCATCAACATTATTATTATTGAATAATTATGTTATAATGTTATTATTATAATATATGAAAAATACATAAATATTCAAATCACAATCATTTCACTAATTATATTTAAGTATTTTTGTTTCTAAACATGTTTAATCAAAATATTGTATCTTGTTGGACAACAAACAATTCACCTTGAACAACAATTAAAAATTATATGTCATTAGTGGTTGTAACTTTTTGAAATCACAATCCAAATTAAATGATTTCATAAAAGTAAATTTAAATATTATATGACAACTATAAATTTAAATGAGTGATACATATCAAATTTCACTTAAAAATAGAGAAATATTTAACAATGTCCGTCACTAGCATACTCTGTAATGTCCCCAATTTTGGACATTATTATGTTACAGAGTGTTATGCTTACGAGAGTAGCTAGATGGGGGTGACAACGAGTGTATGAGATATTGAGGGGTTTTATTGGGCCTGACTTGCATCGTTCATCAAATTTCATCATCAATATCCATTCCACACAACTTGGCTTTGGTTCCGTTGCATTCTCATGATTTCCATAATTTTGAGTTATTATGGGTCATATTTTAATTAATTTCACTAAGAAGGTCATTTTGGGCATAATACTTGGAGAAACCTCTTAGTGTAATAGCTCGTTGGAATCGAGAGGAAGAACACTACATGATAAGATGATGAGAAATGCTCTCAGTGGCCGGAGAAGCCATAGGGGCGAATAAATAATGTTTTAGAGGCAAAAAGGCCAATTAATTAATAAAATGATTTAAAGAAAGATGAATAAAAATAAAGTAAAAGTAACATGGAGGGAAAAGGTGAACAGGGGGGATAAAAGAGAGATAGAGGTCTCTATTCTCTCATTATGTTGATTATCATTTTGATGTCTCACTTCTTGCTAGAGAGCCCATGATACTTGGGGGTTTTGAGGATTTTGACTGAACAAACCCTAGACATCAGCTCGATGGTGAAAGATTTCACCTTTCCTGATCCAAACTTGGCCAAGGAGGTGAAATATTCCTCCCTCACCATTCTTGTTCAGTTATATTCAGCCACAGGTTTTGTTTTTACAGTGAAAGAAGAGTCAGGGTGCAGAGTTGAAGGTTTCCTACAGAGAGGTCGCATTTTGAAGGAGAAAACAATTCGATTTGTATTCGAAGAGTTGGATCTAGTAGAGATATTGTACCAAGAAAATTTTCCATCCCCAGGGTTACATCTTCTTGGCATTATTGGGGTTTTCACGCTCCATATTTATTTATTTTCATAGCTGGGCGAATTATTGCTTGAGGGACCATATTCAGAGGTCAAAATCTTCATTTCTGGAGTTGGGTTGAGCATTTATCTCTTGGGGCTGAAGTGTACTCACCTTGGATGAATTTTGGAGAAGGTTTGAGTGTCATCCCTTCAGAAAATAGATTGATTAGTGTCTGGGAGAAATTATCAGAGCATGGCGAATTATCGGCACTTGGTAGCTTAGTTATCATGTGGTAGATTGCATTCTTGGAGGAGATATATTGTGGGTACCCTTTGGAGGGTTTCTAGAGCTGTTTTTTTGCATATTTTTAGTGTTTGGAACCTTCTACACCAGCCATATAATTTTGTATCAGATTTACATAAGATCTGTTCACCCATGTATTGAGGTTGGCAAATTAAATAATAAAATCAGATCTAAGTTATTTTGGCTTCATTGTGTATTGTAGTTTCTTAGTATTGTTTTATATGCATTGCTTGTGTAATTTACATGTCATTTCATGCCCAACAACCACAATACATAAGAAACAAAACCAATGAGGAAAGCTACAACCATATGTATGCAAAGTGTTTGAAAAAACACTTCAACCAACCAACTGCAAATAAACACAACAACAAGCCATAAATTCAAAACCCTTAAACTTGAGATAAGTGGGACAAAAAGTATTGACGTGATTTCAAGAGAGTTGAGGTCTTGTATACCAATTGTTTGAAATTTTTTCTCAACCACATTAATCTGATATTTACATCAGATTTGGTTGGAAACATTACATACTCATATTAGATTTTATAAATCAAACAACAACAAAAACCACAACATTATATGAAAAACATAATAAACATGAGGGATACACATATGAATATACATGTCAAACATACATCTCAAAGAAATCTGCAATAAATATGTCATATATAGATCTCCAGTCAAATATAAAACAATCAGTATAAATGTCAATCAATAACACTACTAGATAAGTCCACTACTAGAGCCAGGTGTATTAGTGTCTCTGCTACCAGAGGTAGGGCCTATATCAAGAACAACTATCTTAGAAACAAATGTAGGAAAAAGTGCACTATCAAGTGTCTCTACATCAATATCATGAAGATGTGCATGAGTAGTACCCAATGTAATCATAGTGTCAAAGCATCAAAATATTATGATGCATGTGGAGGAAGAGGAGGAGGAGGGGGATCGATGGATGATGACACATCTGGACTAGGAGAAAGACAATGATTGGTGGATGGTGACACAAACAAAGGAGGAGGGGGAGGATGAGGATCAGATGTGGATATAGGTTCATACACATGTGCAGGTGAAACAAGAGGAGGATGAGGATCAAACATGGATGTAGGTTTAGACACGTGTGGGGGGAAAGTAAGAGGATTGGTAGATGTTGTAGCTGACTCATGTGGAGGAGAATCAGGAGAAGGAGGAGGACCATGTGGTGGAGTAGAATATGTGGATGGATCTGTCGATGGGCTATATGTAGTGGGATCATGAGCACCATCCCTTAACGTATCAATGAGGTTGACGACACCAACAATATGACACATCAACATCATCATGTCATGAGGAAAACACCTATGTGTAGTAGAAAGATCATATTCCCATATTGTCTCTAGGAGGTATAGGTACCACTCCGTGACTAGTCATGACACGTCATAGCTCATCTACCACCTCTAGCTGGACTCTTCTATCCGACTTGTGTGGCATGTGGGGTCTCTGTATTACTGGAGTTCGGTCCTCTGCCTCCTCCATCACCTTATCCTCATGTTGGGGAGGCACATCCCCAACATATGTGCCAATATTTGCGAAACAATAGACAATAGTAATAAGATAATTGAAACAAAATGTTACAATAAATTACATGTGCATTAAATAAGACATAAAAATATGCAAATAAATTGATCAAAATATAACGATAATATTACCTCTCTCATATAGTGGCCCCTCTGTCGTAAATTAGATGTTTGGGCATCCTCTACAGTCTATCCTCGTGTATGGTTACTCTACAATATTGAGGACATTATCATCCTTGCTAGATAATAAATCAAATACCTCCTTTCCCATCGGAGTAATGGAAAACGCGGACTGGCCCCTTTTGGACATCAACTTTCCCTACTTGTGCATACATGCATCAAACATAGGTCGAGAAAGAAAGAGGGGTACTGCTGGCCAAGTGGCATGAACCCTCTCAAAAAATAGTGTATACAACTCAGATGTGAGTGGGAAGAATCTCGTCTTAGACAAAACAAAACAACAATGATCTAATGCATGAAAAAACTGTCTCAAAAAAACATCCGCCCACCTAATCAATCGGGGATCTTGCAATAAACTATCTACATAATACAACATAGAGCAATTAATGTGCTTCCCATCAGAGCTACACTGTGATAGTGACAGGAGCATATGATACATGCACTTGGTGTCTTGTCTCTGAAATGAACCTATCTGTAGTTGACCACCACGAACTTGAAACTATGAAGCCGAAAGAACACCCAAATTGACATATCTCTACACATATGATAGTTGGGTCTCTCTTGCAATATTGGGCAATAACACAGGGAAATGGGGAAACTACACCCCCCTCCTAGACAATGCAATGATGAAATAGCCATCCTCCTTCGTGGGATGATACCACAGATCGAGATTGACCCTGAACCCTTGTCTTGCATGATCCCAACGATGGATAAACTACTGTAACAATGAAAAGTCCCCCCTAAGGGATGTAACCTCCCAATAAAACTTCAAGAGGCCAATATCCATAAAAATTTCTTGTGTCTGTTGTGAAAGAGGGTGATGTTACAACTCCCTATCCCTCTCCCTAGCCTCCCACTCACACACAAATGCATGCGTCTCGACTTGTTGTCGCTCCGCCTCCTCCTCCTCTCGTCGTCATCATATCTGATTCACATACAAATATTGTCAGGAACATACATACAGATAAAATAAATTGAAATTATAAAACAAATACATATATAAATGATGTGTATTTAAAAAAATCCAAAATCAATTTTTTTTTGCAAAAAAATATTTAAAATCAACCAGTGTGCCTCCAATAGAACATACACCCCAAGGATGGTGCGCTATCTTAAAAAAACAACACCACGAAGCAATGCATCCCATAGGATGATCCACACCGACTCAATGATTTTAACTGCATCAGTTCAATGCTTTTAACAACACCGATTCATTTAGTTAACAAAGACGCACCAAAACGCTAAATTTTATAGTGCACAAATCCACAGTGCCCTTTGTTAAACCGAAAGGACCGTTGTACCATGTCTACTAGAGCATAGACATGTTGTCTACCGGTGACGTTGTCTTTACGACACCGGTGCGTTTGTTGGACTTATGGGCACCCCTAAGCTAAACTTCATTATTGCAGCTGAATCGGTGCGATTTGTTACTATTAATGCATCGGTACCACCATGATAATGGAGCACCAATATTTTGTACCTCATTGCGTTGTAAGATAAAACACCCAGAATGAGGCATCCAATGAGACACCCAACTATAAAAATTCAGGGTGTATATGTCCCGGTGTGTTTTTGTATACACTACTGGTGCATTGGATTAAAATGGTTTCACCGCTACGTTAAATTTTATAAATCGTTATGTTAGCGGTGTCATTAGTTAAGTGAAGTGTATTGATGCGTAATGTTCAATGAAACCGATGTGATTTATTCAGTGCATGTATTTTCTTTTATAAATTAGGGCAATGTGTTTGAACATTGATGTGCCCAGGGCATTATTTTTAGGGTATGCCCAGTGTGGTTAGTTAAACTTGGTGCACCGCTTGGTTAAATTTTTTATATTGTTGATCTAGTGGTGCGGTTAATGAAGTGAAATGTATCGATGTAGGTATAAGCCCACTGCACGTTGGTTTCAGAGTGTTCCGAAGGAAACACCATTTTGTATTTTTAATAATTTATCACGATGCGCTTTCTTGAACAACACCAATGCGTACATATATGTGATGCACCGACGATGATGCTCACTGTGAATTTAACACAGTACACACCGCGTTAGGGTGAGGCGAACTGTTCAGGCACACCGTGCGAAATTGAAAAAAATGTCAAATTTCAAGCTAAATTGTAATTTTGATTAGATGAAAATGAAAATAGGAAGGCAATAAATAATTTACATGGTCTCTTCTGTCTCGCGGAGGCATGGTTGCACCGTTGAGAGGAAATGAGAATTTGTGGTAATTTTCAAAATTTGGAAATGTGGGGGATCCACTAATGGAGCTATCCAATTCGTTGTAGAGCACCGAAAATGGGGTGTCTTAGGAAGAAATGTGAGAACCAATGCTTGCTTGAGAGTTTGGAAGCACGTGATGTACTGTAATAATGAAAATTGGTTTGGTAATTTTTTTTATTTACCCTACAGCGGTGTGCCTAATGACACTTATGCGCACCGATGTGTAATGTTCAGTGGCACCAGTGTGATTTATTCGGTGCATGTATTTTATTTTATATAGTATGAAGATGTGTTTGAACATTGATGTGATGGGGTGTTATTTTTAGGGTATGCCTTGGTGTGGTTGGTTAAACTTGGTGCACAGCTAGGTTAATTTTTATATATCATTGAGCTAGCGGTGCAATTATGAATTGAAATGTATTGGTGTGGGTGGACGCCCAGTCTGCACATGTTTTGGGGTATTCTAAAGGACAAATTGTTTTTTTTTTTAAATAATTTATCACTGTGCACTTTCTTGAATGACACTGGTGCGTATATATATGTGATGCATCGACGACAATGCTCACTATGAATTTAACACAGTATACACTGCATCGGGACGAGCCGTGTTGATGTTTAAACAACATCGAGAAGACATTCTCTTAGAATAAATAATTAATAATA
>JASDQU011177311.1:4981-19592 GCA_032191745.1 Picea mariana
GAGTCCTCCTCGAATCCAATGGATTCCCTGCAAGGATACTTGCATCTGGAAGTGTGAATTTTTCCCTCTTGGGAATTTGTTGAAGCTTCGATGTTGGGTTCTTATTTGGCTGTACTACCTTCTTATTTCCATGTACAAAATCTGAGTTTATGGAATCATCTTCGATGTCTGTAATTGATGGAAGCACAAGAGTATATGCATGTTGCACTGGAGGTGCATGCAAAGTACTCTCCTTATGTGTAAGTAGAAAAAAGGAGTCATTGTCAGAAAACTTAGTGAAATTATACAACCTTGACTTGTGATCCAACTCACTAATTCCAATGATGTAATTGTCATGCATGTCAATTAATGAAATTGAATCTGATGTAAATTACACCCTTTTACCTTTCTGAGTGATCTGATAAAATGAGAGAAGATTCATAGAAATCTTTGTAAGATGTAAGACATTCTTAAAACAGTCATTATGTAGTTCCATTCTACCCTCTCCCTCTACTTCAACTATAGTATCATCCCCCATGAGAATAGGGGGTCTTGAGAATGGACTCAAAGAAGAGAAAACTTCCTCTTTCATTGCCATATGATGAGATGCACCTGAATCTATAATCCACGAATCGGATGAGGAATTAATTGCAACAAGAGCATGATGATTACCTTTGTTAGGAGCAATTTCTTCTTCCTTCTACTCCTTGACTCCCTCTGGAATGAAGTTTCCAAGGTTTTTCTACTGAAGTGCATGTGCCATAAGATCGATCTGTTTCTCCATGCATGTGGATTCTTCTTGATTTGGTTTATTGTAGTAAGTGCACTGCTTTCCCTTCTTGGAATCTGAGGAGTCTTTGGAACGTGAAGAATCATTAAAGGGTTTGGAATATCCCTCCTTCTCGTTTTCCATCATGCAAGGTAAGTGCATGTGCTTTGGGATCCTTTATTAGGTCCATGTGAATGGTTTTTTCATGCTCATGTGTGAGAAAATCAATGAATTGATCCATGGTAGGAATTTTCCAATTTGTTCCCATAAGATACCTACCAGAATGGAAAGTGGAAACATAGACAACATATTATGGTCCTAGCTTGGCCAATATTTTTAGAACAAGTTGGTCCACTTGTTTAGATTTATCAATACCACAAGTGGCTAAGCTCAATTTCAAAGATTCAAAATTAGTAAAGAAATATTGTATATAATCAAAACTTTTAGGATCCAAAGTATTCAAATCTACCTCAAGCATATGACCTCTCATCTCATCCTACTTTGCAAACAGACTTTCCAAGGTAGTCCAAATTGTATTTGGAGTCTTTCATGTGGCAACATGAAATCATAGATAAGTTGAGATCAATTCAAGAATAATTCATGTGGATTCATCCTTTCAATTCTCCCATCTCATCTTCTCAATTGTTGATGTAGGTTTTGTTTCTGTCCCCATCATCAAGTTGTACAGTCCTTTCCTTCTGAGTTAGAATTTTTCCTTGGGATTCCAATCAAAATAATTGTATGGTGTGAGGATTACCACCAAGTTTGACTGTATAATAGGTTTCCTATCCATCTCTCCCACTTTTTCTGAGAGCCCCTAAAAATTTACTCTCAATCTGCAAGTGAAAAACTAAGAAATCACTACAGAAAGGGAACTTTAAGTGAAAATTCGTATCAGTTTCAAGAGACGATCTTCTGACTTACTTTCTAAGAAAACAGTGAGGAATATCATCAAATGGTTGAAAAACCACTTGTATAATGGGTCTATTTACTTCTCAGTTGAGTTGTTTCCTCAAAAAGTTAATATTTTGGGAGAAATAACTGTAGAAATGTACGACCATGAATTTGTATTAGTTTGAAGAGGCAATCTTTCAGCTTACTTTCTGAGCAAACGCTGAAGAAATTCACCAAACGGTTGAAAACCCACTTGCAGAATGGGTAGATTTACTTCTCCTAGGATCAGTTTCATAAAAACGTTAATATTTTGGGAGAAATCATTGCCAAAAGGTAAGACCATGGATTTTTCTCGTCGAAACTCTGATTTTCCTTATTCTTTGGTTTGTCTGGATTGCTCCAAGAAGTGTAGCTATGATACCATGTAAATGTTTCATCGAAACCTGCACAAGAGATCTATCTCAAGCAAGTACAAAAACAAATTATCAAGAAAGGAAGAGAGATTCAATATGGAATAATGAGAAAATATATTCACACTACTCCAATGAGCTTATGATTGATACATAGATGATGATCAATATGATCAATATGATACAATGGATGAGTGGAATACACTCATATATAGGACATAACATTCCATAATAGTAGAATGCATGCATGCATAATATCATAATAGTGATGGTCTAAAGTACAACTAGTCAGTTAACTCTCACTGAACTAGTGTGCCGAAAATAGAAATTTCTCCAACAATAACTTTGTGGGTTGAATTTCCACCAGTAATGTTGGTACCTTGTTGAATTCCTCGGTCTAGAATTTTGTTATTTACCAATATGCACATGTAGTTTTCCTTAAGTTCAATCAAACCCATAATTCCCATGTTTTTTCTATAACTCCATGAATTGAATTTATACAATTGATGAGAACCTTCTAAATGCCTTGAACTTGGATTTTGGTTAAGAACCCATATCCACAAGTAGTTGGAATTGAGTTTGGGTACCTAAATAAATGTTGCAAGTTCCCACATTTGAGATCTTATTGAATGATTTTAATGTGCAAGGGTTAATTGGTTCCATCACAACATTCACCACCAATGATCAAATTTGAAGAGTCTATCCTAATTTCAATTTAAAGGGTTGTATTCATCCATCCCTTCCATGATGAAAATTTCCAAAAATAGTTTTCTTTAATTGACAGGTGTCAACAAGTACACACTTCATTAAACAAAATTCTAAATAAAATATTTCCCTTTAATTTTAAAATGTTGAAAATGAACCAATCACAAAATATAAATTGTAATTGCAATAAAAACTAATAATAAGCATACTTCGTAATTTCTAATGTGGCCTTTGGATGGGCAAACCATAGAGATTTTAAGATTCAAATGTTAAATAATAAGTTACCCACATTATTTTAAATCTCATCAAGACTTCAAATATTGGGTGTATGAATCTTGATTGTATGTTCCCCAAAAAAGGATTTCAATAAAAATGCATCTACATTGGCCCAATTCAGAAGAATTTCAAAGTATTAAAAATCACAATATAATGTTTATTTTTAATTAATAAAAAATATGTGAATACATTAAAGATTCGAAAACTAGTAAATTACATGAAAAAATGATACAAATGGTTCTCTATTTCATTGATACCTTAAATGCCTTATAAGTATAAAAAGAGAATAATTATCCCTATTTAATTGATACCTTAAATGCCCTATAAGTATAAAAGGAGAATGGTTGTCCCTATTTAATTGATATTTCAAAGACCCTAAGTAGTGTTATACCTCATATTGTATGAGGTTCCACATTGATGGAGTTTGTTGTTGGTCCCTTGGAGATGTTTCAATGGATTTGGGGTACACACTCTCTTTATTTGCTTGGAGATGTTACTTCTTAGTTGAGTTGGTGTTTTGGATTGGAGAGGACTATTGGCTCGGGGTTTCAAACCTAGGGTTAGAAATAATTCACCAACAAATACCTCATTGATGTCGGCATATTTAGTATTCAAGGAATGAAGAAGGACTCACCTAAGATGCGCATGAGAATAAAAAAGACTGAATGTTCGTACATAACATGAAAGATTAATATAGATGGAAAATACTTGACTAAGAGTTGTGCATTAGACAATTCTCATTCATATCAACATTCATCTAAGTAATGCATAGTCTAACATCTATAACAACATACATTTAGAAAAGAATACATGATAGGAAGGATGAACTTGAGCCTCATGGCTTATTTCATTACTCATAGTGAAACATTCAGATACATGGAGGGTCGTATCCTGCATAGAGACCCATTAAGCTTGAACCCAAGATCGTAGATTCAGATCTCGATTTAATTTCTCTTTCCTATTCCATTCTTAGCTCTACAATTAAAATAAACCTAAAAAGTGAACCATAAGGTTACAATAAACCAACCAGTACAACTAGATGAGAAAAAATATCGACACTTACATGTTCATATTCATTCCCTATATCTCTACAAGAGCGTGGAAATAATAATGAACTTGTCAGCTCACCAACAACCTCACCAATGACCAATCGATTAGTTACAAAAATGGTTACAATCATTACTATGATATTCAATAATTTGATATGCATGTGATCTTTATACAAGTCCTTGTTGTTACACACCAAAATGTCACACTTAAGTGTCACACCTGTTTACACCTAAGTGTCACAAGTGTCATAAAGTACCATATGCACCTTACTAAGTGTCGTATACACCTTACTAAGTGTCTCATGCACTTTAATAAGTGTTTCAACCTCTTGACACCATGAAATAAAAATTTTCGTAATCCCTAATTCATTTTGGAGGAAGAAACCCATCATTTGAAAGCTGGAAACATGCCTTTTACTTGGAATGTTTACCATTTTTGGAGGGTTTTTGAAGGTCAACCCACCCCTTCCCATGTATAGGGAGAATTGATATCCTATAAAAACCCCCTTACCCATGTATAGTGAGTGTTGATCCCCTTTTTCAATGCCGTTTGTTCAGTTCTGAGGGAGCATTGATGTGGTCAAAGGAGGTTATAACCATCACATGGAATTTTTCTAAGGGAAAAGATCCAAGGAGATTCAAGTTTGTTTGGGTCAAGGATTTGAATCACCCTACTTGGATAATCCATATTTTATGAGCAAAACAAAATGAATACAGATTATTAATAGGTTCTTAACACAAAATAACAGAGATACAATAAAATTGGTTTTCTATTCAATAAGGAAATAAGTTGAAACTGTAAAATGTAGTGGAAACAAGCTTGCTGGAACGGTGGCGTCTTATCTCTGAGAAGAGATGTGATGGCTGCACTCATTCACAAGAAGATGATTACAATGATGATTTGAAAACATTTTTACAATAAACAGGAATTCCAAAAACCATAGACATCCAATAACCTAACCCTAGGAGATGAAGTGCCAAAAGTCATGTGGGCCCCGTCTGGGTAAGTTAGTACATCAACTTCTCGTGGTTCTAACTTTTGTATTTGATCTCCATTTTAGGAATACGATAGCCCGTTGGAAAGGTATCGTCGAGTAGATTCATTTTGGGGGCTCAATCATGCCTTCAATTATCATTGAGAATCTCGATCCCAAAAAAACTTCATTTAGGCCTTGAAAATGGCCTCGGAAGTTAAAACTGCTAAAAATTGTAAATTGCCAAAATTGTCAGAAAACTGTTTTGAGCCAGTTGGAAAAGGTGGGTGGCCACCTATATCCACCTAGGTCAATCCTCCCTATTTATGAAGCAATGGTCTCCATTGCATTGATTTCCCCCATTAGATGTGGAAATTTCTGTTGAATTTGTCCCCGGGTGAGACACTTGCTTTGGTGGAGGAGATGCCCTACTTTGATGACTTGATAAAGGTGGATCCTTTGTTGTCGAGTGCCATTGATCTGTGTGTCCAAAATATGATCACTGGATTCCTATTGTATGCAGTTGGGGTTGAGCTCTGTTGGTGTCAGTTTCTCTGTTATGTCCGAGGTGTCCAATAATGGTGAGAAATAAGGACGAAGGAGAGCCACGTTGAACATTAGGTGCAAGCCAAGGAAAGGAGAAATGTTGAGCTCAAAATCATTATCCCCCACAACCTTGGTGGTGGTGTACGGCCCATAAAGGAGTGGGAAAATATTCCGATGGGGTCCTGCAAGTGCAACCAAACTTTGTCGCCCACCTGAAACTTATGTGGCACCCGATGTTGATCATGGTGTTGTTTGTAATTGTCAGTGGACTTCTGTAGGATATATTGAACCTATTGGAGGATGTATTGGATCTGATCAATGAACCGAGTGGCTTTATCAGCTTCAGTTGGAGCAGGATATGAGTCGGTCGAGGTGACCGCAAGGGGAAGTGCAACATCTATGGGACCCAATGGTTGGAATCCCAACCCCACCTGAAAGGGGTTGTGGTTGGTTGAGCAATGCAGGGC
Source organism: Picea mariana (assembly GCA_032191745.1). NCBI lineage: Eukaryota > Viridiplantae > Streptophyta > Pinopsida > Pinales > Pinaceae > Picea > Picea mariana. Next base: position 11,051 of record JASDQU011177311.1, read on the forward strand.
TTGATTGTAGCTATGTTGGACATAGGGAAGGCTCTCATCCCATGTGTGAGGGTGCTTTGAATTATACATGCGAAGGATATGCACAATCATTCGATTTACGACCTCGGTTTGGCCATCCGTCTGGGGGTGGAAGGCCATGGATTTGTTGAGCTTGGTGTCCAGCAGCGATCAGAGGCTCGACTAGAATGTGCTAAGAAATAGACTGTCCCGATATGAGACAATGGTTTGTGGGATTCAAAAATGTTCCCAGAATCATTCAAAGAAGAGCTTGGTAATGGCCTCTGTTGTGATGTTCTTCTTGCAGGAAACTAGAATCGCCATCTTAGAAAAGCGATCAACAACCACAAAAACACAGTAATTTCCCCGCTTGGTGGATAGGAGGCCCGACATGTATTCCATTGAGATGGATTCCCATGGCCTGTCAGGAGTAGGAAGAGGGGTGTACAGGCCCTGTTTCTTAGTGGTCGATTTGGAAATAGCGTAGGAAGTGCAGGCCCTGATATACTTGATGACCTCCTATCAAAGTTTTGGCCAGTAGAAATGTTTCTGTAGCATTGCCACTATATTTTTTATGTTGAAGTGTCCTCCCATCCGACTATAGTGGGCTTTCCAGATCATCTTCACTCACTTGCTTGATGGAACACAGATATGGCCCAAACGACACAAGAACCCATCCTAAAGATGGAAATTATCGACAACTACGTTTTCACCCAAAATTTGGTAGGTGGTGGCAAAGTCTGGGTATATCTCATAGAGTTGGGGCCATCCAGAGGTCTCATGGGGTATCACCATGTGGACCAACTTCTACTTTCCATGTGGCTCTTCAGTTATTGTTTATGTTTTTTTTAAATGGAATAACTTTTACATACAAAGTCTCTTTTAAGTGTCGGTTTTTTTTTTAAATTGCCTAATTTTTCGAGATCTTTCCATCCAAATCATCAGTTTCAATTTTTAAATCCATATTATCTACATATTTAATATGGATTATTCCAATGATCTTTTTCTTACCAGCACCAAGTACTTCCAATGGAAATCCCATATGGAGGATTTATTAAGAAGTAAAGACCTTTACCGAATTTCCTTGGGAAAGGAAAAGAACCCATTGAAGATTATAATAAATTTAAATGGGATAATAGAAATTATGAAGCATGTGGAATGATCAAAATGTCCATCTCTCCTTATTTAAGGTTCCACCTTCAAGAAATTGATGACCCCGATGAATCTTGGGAAAAGCTTGAATCTATGTTTAGTAAACACAATATTATTCGATCACATCAGTTAGAAAAACAAATATTGTCTTTAAGTCCAAATGATTTAGCTTGCATTGAATACTATCTATCTAAGTTTAAAACACTTAGAATTTTATGTGAAGAGTGTAACATAAAGCTGGAGGAAGAGCATTGCATCTATATTATTCTTTCTAACCTAGGTAGTGCATATTTTGTGTTTGTATCTACCTTATATGCCATGAGAGAGGCTCTAGGGAAATCTTATCAAAAACCCACTCTTGAGTCCTTTTGTGGTTCTTTTATTAGAGAGCAAGATAATATTGTACAACTTGGAGTGATCAACATTGCAGGTACCTCCAACAAAGCCTTAGTAACCTAGCAGAAAGATAAACCAAATAATCCCAAGAAGTGATATCCTCACCACAACAACAAACAAAAAAAGGGTCCCAAACCCACTCATAAATCTTCAACTCCTAATGGTGATAAAGGAGAAAAATCTAAAAATAAGAAGACTGACAGACATTTCAACTTTTTTGGGAAATATGGTCATGATGATTCCAAATGTTTCAATAAGATGGAAGCTTTAGAAGCAACAATGAAGAAGAAAAACATCAATATTGATTCTACTTCTTCTTCTTCTTCTCATGGACATGCACTTTCTTCTTATGGATTCTCCTTCAATGCAACTTATACTTCTTCTTATGATGAGTGGCTTATTGAATCTAGATAATCTTATCATATGGCTAAGGAGAAATCCATTTTTTCCACTCTAAATGAATGTAACACCAATAAAATATTTGTTGGTGATGATATATATCTTAGCATTGTAGGATCTGGAACAGTTCAATTAGATAATGGTCATTTCAATGATGTATTATGTGTTCCAAGTCTTTTTTGTAACCTTCTATCAGTATATCAAATCACTCATTCAGGTGAAGGTAAAACCGTAAAGTTTTCACCTCACCAAGTTATAATGAAGGATATCAAAGATCATCAACATGTTATTGTGATTGGAATTGTTGATGATATTACCAAGTTGTACAATTTTGAAAAATTTGGGTCATCATCTTTTCCATAAGTTTTTGTTTCTCATAGCGATGACTTGAGGAAACTTTAGCATGAGTGGTTTAGTCATTTAAACTATCGTTCATTGCAACAACTATATAATCAACATATGGTGATTGATATTCCTCTTGTTTCATGAAAAGATGGTGTTTGTACCGGTTGTGTTCTCGTAAAACATCATCAGGACAATTTTGACAAATGTGCCTCTTGGCACGCCTCGGGCCCTTTGCAGCTTGTTTACAATGACTTGTGTGGTCCACTTTCTTCTCTTTTTTTTTTGGGTGCAAGTATTTCTTAACTTTCATTGATGAATTTCCGGACATACTTGGGTTTACTTCCTAAAACTTAAGAGCAAATTTTTTGACAAGTTTCTAGCCTACAAGGCCCTTGTAGAAAAGAAATCTAGACATCAAATTCAAAGGTTAAGAACATATAACGGAGGAAAATATGTGAACAATAATTTTACAAGTTACTACACTACACAAGGAATCCAAATGCAACACACTATTCCATATACACCACAACAAAATGGTGTTGCTAAGAGAAAGAACCACACATTTAAAGAAATGTCTAATTGTATGATCCAATCTTAGGGATTAAGTCTAAGGTATTGGGTGGAAGCCATCAACTGTGCAAGTTACATAGTAAATCACACTCCCACAAAGGATCTTAAACATATAAAACTGGAAGAAGCATGGACTAAAATTAAACATGATGTAAGTCACTTCTGTGTATTTGGCTGTATAATATAGGCTCACATTCTTGATGAGAAAAGGAAAACATTGTAGCCTAAAAGTGAGAAGTTTATGTTTGTTGGTTATTCCGAAGATTTCAAAGGTTAAATACTTCTTCAACCACATTGTAATGAAATTATTACTAGAAGAGATGTTGAATTTGATGAAAATCGCTTGTCCTGCGACACTAATTCAACAATTATGCCTTCTTCGGCATGTGATCCATCTTCAGTGTTTGTACCTTCTTATGTTCTTATTCTAGTTTCTTCTTTAGATAATAAAAGTGAGGATGAAAATCTACCTCTTCCTACTCACCTTCCACCAGATGATTCCATTGAACTTGAACTAGCACCAAAACCATTGCTTCCTAGATGGATCTGTTCAACAAGAGAAGTAGTTGGTTATCTTGTCAATGATCATTTAGAGCAGTGTTAGACACATTCACAGTTCAAGCGAACCTCTTCTCTTTTGGATCAAGTTTTAGAGACTCATGATCTAGAGACATTTGTAGAAGATTCACGTCATCCAGATTAGGATACAACAATGAATGAAGAGTATCATTTTTTAATGGNAGTATGCATCAGATGGAAGTGTTGAAATACACATGGCTCAGTTAGTTGCCAAGGTATTTTCCCAAGTTGAAGGAATTGACTATAAATCAACATTTTCCCCTATAGCCAAAATAAACTCCATCTGCCTTATTCTTTCCCTTGTTGCGTCACATAAATGGGAGGTCCGACAGATGGATGTTAAATCCACCTTCTTTCATGGGGATTTGCAAGAAGAAATCTACATAGAAAAACCTTATGGCTATGCACATAATGAATCTAGCCTTGTTTTTCTCCTTAAGAAATTTTGTTATGGTTGAATTATCAAAAAGTTGTCATTAAGGGGTGATAGGCTCTAATGCCTCCTTCCTTCTCCTATTGTGTCACTTTTGTAAATCCTTCAATCCTATCCCAAGTTGTTCTTAAGGGGGGATGTTATGATATTTAGACACTTAGGATTTAGTTAAGATCTACTTGGTCTAATGTGTCGTTAGGTAAAAGTGTGTTTCTTAGTGTATTTCTTTAGTATGCATTAGTATGCATTTGTAGTTAGGAAATATGACGGTCACGATATGTTCTTAGCATAGAGTGATCTGACGATTCATATTGTCCTCGATATTAATGACTACATTGATCCATGGCTTAACACCTGATTGGTCCATGATCTCTATTTAAAGAGAATGGAGTGTCATTTGTCGATGATCGATTGTGAGAAACTGTCTTGTAAAATCTCTCTATAATATTTTTCTTTTGCATTAATAAACTTCTCCAAGTGGCCGCGTTGGTTGGGGTCGTGGATGTTTCCTTGTAGGGGTTTTACCACGTCAAAACATCAGTGTGTTGATATTTGATCTGGTTATGTGAGTGGTTACTGAAGGTGTTCATCCTCTATGGGAATACATGTGTTGTTGAACATAAATTATGCCCGATCTTTCTCATCTTTTCTTCCAACTCCCTTAACAAATCTGTCTCAATGATAACTTTGTCTAATGGGTTATCCCAACTCACTGGTGTACTGCACTTCCTTCCATACAATCCAAACTCTACTAAGTGGATATAATATTCCCACTTTGATGGATGGTCTATCACATACTTTCTGAGCATGCATTCAATGATTATGTTAGTAATCTTTGTTTTCCCATTTGACTATGGGTGATATGATCTACTGAGATTTAATTTTGTCCCAAAACCTTTGAACAAACCTTTCCAAAAATTAGATGTGAATTTTGAATCTCTATTTGAAACAATTGCCTTAGGTACCCCATGTAGCTTGACAACCTCTTTCATGTAGATCTCTGCAATATTTGTTGCCTTGTGTGTTGTCTTCACATGAATAAAATTTGTTTCCTTGGTTAATTTATCTACCACCACCATGATGGAATCATGTTTCTTCATTGTTCTAGGAAAATTTGTAATAAAATCAATTGTAACCACTTCTCATTTCCACTCAGGATTGGGCAATGGTTGTAGCATCCCTACTGAATGTCTATGTTATGTTTTCACCTTTTGACATTCTAGCCACCTAGCAATATAATTAGCCACTTCTTTATTCATTCTCGGCTAAAAGTATTGGCTTCTTACAATGATAATTGTATTTTGATATCTTGGGTTCCTAGCATATGACACATTATGCATTTCCCTTAGCACTATATTTTTCAGTTCTCCAGAATTTGGCACATACATTTTCCCTTTGTACATGAGGATTCCATCCTCTTTTAGCTCATAATAATTATTTTTTTGTTGTAAATTTCCTTGTTGTAATGTCTCTTTTATTTTTAGATATCGCTGATATGCATTCTCTGCCTCTATAATTTAATCTTTTAAATCTATACTAAACATGATGATGGCTGAAATATGCACTTCATGAGCTCTTCTACTAAGTGCATCAACCACCTGATTTTCCTTTCCTTTTATATGCTTAATTTCAAAGTCATCTTCGCTCAAAAATTCCATCCACCTATTTTGTCTAACATTTAATGTTGGATTTCCAAATAAATTCTTTAGACCACAATGGGAGAGAAGAGACCCCATCAATTGTTCTACAAAAAGTTGAGTTATAGCTTTTGCTTCTTCAATCATTGCGACTATAAAATCAAATGTTTTAGATAAGGTTCTAAGAACCTTCTCGACTACCTTCTAATCCAGGACATCTTCACCATACATCTTCAATTGGTTTACAACGATCGTTACATGAGTCATATACTGATCTATAGACTTTGACTTCTTCATTTCTAGAGTTTCAAAATATCTTCCCAAAGTTTGCAGTTTTATTTGTCTTCATCTTCGTGGCTCCTTGATAGGTGCTTTCCAAGATATCAGAGGAAGTTTTAGAGAACCTCACAAGATAAATCTTGGGGAAGATGGTGTTGTCCAAAGAATTTTGGATGAGATGCAATGCCTTTGCATCCTTCATTTTGTATTTTCTTAACTTAGTTTTCTGGGCATTCGCCAAAGCCTGTTCTGTTGCTTCATTCGTAGGTTCTGTATACCCACGAAATACATAATCCCAAACATATTGAGCCCTTAAATAAGTCATAATTTTTATTGACCATACTTCATATTTCTTCCCTGTGAAAGAGAGAATGGAAAAAATATGGCTGCTCTAAGCCATTTTTCTCCAAAAAACAATCCAACTTCATTTCTCTCAATAAACCTAAAATTTGATATATTGTTCACACTTCCTAGCAAGAATGCTAATTAAATGCACATAAGTGTTAGGGATATTACCTTACCAAACTTTTTGTTGTAGATTCATTCCATGTGCCTTCTTCGATGGACCATGAAAATATTCAATCTCATTGTTGTAGGCCTTTCTTGTGGACTTCCTTCTTCTTCGACGACTAACCTTTGTTCACTTCTCTTTTCTTTTCACCTAGTGGTTCCTCAAATTTTTATTTTTATCACTCCATGATTATTTCTCATTGTATGGCAATGATACTTCTTGCAGACAAGAAATTCTACTTGCTTAGTCGCACCCAACGATTCTTGTTTCATACAGTGAACCTGATCTTTGCTTAACCGATGTTATCTCAATGTATGCGATCCTTTATTGTAGGAGATTCCTTCGTACAATCCAAACGGTATGACATCATGTCCGTGCTCCCTTCATGCAATTAAAAAAGGTGTGATGCGACCACTCCTTGCTAAAGAATTGAAGATATCCTACTCTCAAGGTGGTGATCCATGGTAGATTGGTTTACACGCAATGATCCATGCCTTTCTTTCTTAATCGCACCTGACGACCCTTGGATTGGTAACGCCTTTATTTCTCCCATTTTTCTCGTTGCTATCGATTCTGTACGCTCGGACAACTTTGTTGCTTTGGTGGTACTCCTTCTCCAACTAATCAGCGAGCGGAAGTAAGTATCATTCTCCAACAACATTTGGATAGGATTATTAGTGAACTGTGACCATTAATGTAGATCAATATATGTAAGTATGTAAATCGAGATGGCATTCTTCTACCAAAGAGCCACCGAACCAATATTATTTTCCATAGAGCAGGTGTTCATTCAGTTTCTAAAGATTGATGGCCATTATTTAACCTTCAAAACTGCATATCTATAGCATGGTTGTAGTGGCCTTTATCATTTATCACATGAGTAGATATGAAGTTGGACACCTAGTCATTTTGGCAGTACTCAAGGTGAGGATATTCATTGTTCACTAGAATTTTTTGTGATATTAAGTCATCCAAGTTAACTCAGCAGTAGAAAGTTTCTCTGTGGCAGAAATATAATGTAAGTTGACTTTATCAATGGACTTTGGAAACATTCATTGTGTAATTTATTCTAATTTTGGTATGTCTCTCCAGGTTGATCTCTTCTGACTTGTCAAGATTCTTCTTTCATTCCAAGAATAGTCTGGAACTTGTTCTGGAATATGACAATTCCACTTCAAACTAATGTATCCTTCACAAAGGGTTGCCCATATTCTGTGAAATAAATTGACGAACAGTAGTCTTCTATTTTTCTTTGAAGAAAACCTTGAATTATTCATTTTGTGAACAAACCGGAATGACCTTTTTAGTTAAAATCTTGATGAGGTATGCTCGGCTTTAACCAATGACAGTGAGAAAATATTCATTTCTAACACTCTTTTTGGCATTTTCTCCTCCACATTTTGTATCAAATATCTCCACATTTTATATCAAATATCTTAGTATATTTCTTTAATATTTTCATTCTAGTGGCCCTCTTATTTCGTGGAAGAAAGAAAAATTCCAGGGGAAAGTGGCAAGAGGAATTGATTTTAGAGGAGACACCAACCATGCATCACTTCCATCTTTCTGAAGTAGTGTCTTTCAACGAAAACTTGTTTCGATCTAGTAATCGTTATTCATATTAACACCACATTATAAGTGAATTGGTTGGAAACCTAGCCATGAGATTATATGATGTGCCCTCTAAAACATCATGGAGCTGCATGATAGATACCCTGGGTGGGGGGAATATTGTCAGTAGACTATAAAAGAGCTAAGTTAATTTAAAGCAGGGAATATTGTAAGTAGACTATAAAAGAGATAAGTTAATTTAGAGCATGATCTGTAACAATGAAATATGTGATATGTCAATAATTTGGAGTGGGTATCGAAGTAAGAAGGAACTACTAATGCCACTCTAGGCCTTAAGAGCGTTGTTGATTATTAGAGATAGTTGACAACATTAGATAATTATTATGCTAGAGTAAAAACCAACGGCTAGTACTCAGAGGGTAAAATCCAATGGTTAAGAACATAAGGGTGAAAACTAATGGAAAACCAATGGTTAAGAACATAGGTTTATGAAAACAAAGAGGGGAAGAGAATGATAATTTCAATGAGGCACAGTGATATCAAACTCATTCGGAAGATGACAACGAATTTGTAAATAGTCATGGGAGATTTAGTGTAACCACACGTGCTTTAACGTGATTGAGTTGCTTTATCACTTCAAGCAGCGAAACTCAAAGGAGGGTAGGAGAGGCA
>JASDQU011177313.1:0-12884 GCA_032191745.1 Picea mariana
ATAGCCAAACAAGATGTAGCGCATCTTCCTCCAAGGATAGTGCACCAACAATAGCTGATCAGATAGTCCAAACCCTAGCCAAGAGATAGTCCAAGCTCATACTGAAAACTAGCTACTGCTGCAACTGCACCTGCAGCTCTCCTCCACATGTGTGCACCAGACTGGGAACTGCAGTGCGCACCAAACTGGGAACTGCAATTTTGAGATGCTGTCAAATGATAACTGGTGCCCTATATTTATACTGGTTCTACCAAATTTGTTGGGGCCAACTTCTCTTTCTGGGTGTGTGTCTGTTCAGTATATTATTATTATTTCTAGCCAACTTCTTCTCTTGGAGGCTAATAACCTAATATAAATTATCTTCTTGAGATGACAAGACTTCTAGGGTTATTATCCAACTCATTAGGTTTTTTCTCTTGCTTTCCGGAGTCTTCTATTCTCGTCAGGTTCACACGTGGAGGTAAATACCTCTCGCAACTACCATAATATTAACAGATTGCAGTGGTTAAATTTTATCCATCTTGCAGAGAATATAGAGGGAGACATACCCATAGGGGGAGTTATTCTTATTCCCATGATTCATTGCAGTAGCATGATTTCAAGTGGAGAGATGATTGGCAGCCATGCCACCAACATTTCCTCAGAGTGATATACCTTGTCCAAAGGGGGAGATATCCATATACAAGGGGAGAATCACCTCAGGGGGAGTGTCACCCTAAAGGGAGAAAGGAAACATCCCTTTTTTTCATTGATTTCAAAGGGGGAGAAAAGGTAGTAAAATAAGTTTAATTCCCAAATTTAAAGATGAGATTAGTGATAGGGGGAGAAAAGGTACAAACTCATTCATTTTACATATATGTTTCCCTCAATGCCAAAGGGGCATATTATTGGAATTATTGATTCTGTGTGGTCATTGATGGAAACATGAGTTAAACATGTACAATAATCATAGAAAAATGAAGATCACCTTGGGGGAGAGGAATATCACCTTGCAACAGAATAAATTTGTGATCATTGTTGATCATGATATGATAAAAAATGATCTTATGTTCCTAAATATTAGGAGAGATAGTGGGGAAAGGATACACACACAAAATTGGAGCATGGAAAGGATGAAGGAAATCTCATAATGGAGAGTGCATTACAAAAGTGCTATGGGATTGAAATCCCCACAGTAAAACTCCAAAAGAATCATGTTCGTTGATGTAGTTCTCGGGACAATACTGGACCATTAGATCACGCAGAATCCAGAGCTTGTTAGATCATATTGAGAAACTTTGGGACAATCCAAGGCCATCATATCGCACAGAAGCTAGAACCTGCAAAGAAGAACCCTTCATAAAGAATCTAGGAATCCTATTCGACCATTAAAAATTCAGGAGTAATCACAACCATTAGATCAGTTTGAGATCTATCCTAATTTTCAGATAGAACCAAGTGGAAGGACATAATAAGCAGACCCCATAAGACACACAATATTGAAACCTATGAATTCATGAAGTAAATGATGACCGTCAAATATCATGGAGAAAATTCAGGTCATTTCTCAATCATTGGATCAAGCAGGAGATAGAAAGATTTGATACTCTATAGCTTTGGCACTTTGACATATATTTGATACAAGGATGAATCCACTTAGTCCCGAAGTTCCGAAGTGAATGAGGGCCATCAGATTTGGGTAATGCATGGTGACTATTGAATGAGGATAGATGGGTCCAATAGTGGTCAACTTCAACTAAAAGGAGTCTAAAACATGTAAGTTTACCTGAAGGCCAAATCCTCTAATTCCTAAACTCTCATCGATTGTAGGATCAAAAGAAAATCCAGGAAATCTCGTTGACCGTAGGGTCAAAAGAAGATCTAGGAAATCTCATCGATCGTTGGATGAAGTAGTCGAAGGGAAGGAATAGTCATCCTGACATTGACCAATCATAGATTAGGAGGAGTCTTAAACAACTAAAACTCCTGAAACTACGAAGTACCAAATCCACGAAGTGTAAATCCATGATCCAGGAGGGAGACATGTGGTAGAAGACAAAGATTACACATGGCCCAATCAACTGATGACAAGTGTCAAGGTCTAATTGGTACATTAGGTATACAAAATTCATGAATCAAGGTGACACATGGAAACCACTCAACCAATTCCACGTCAATAGTGACATCAACATTCCACATCACTCTAGAATTATAGCCTCCAGGGATATCTCAATTCTCCTATCAATAAACATGTTCGAAGCGTTGAAGACCGAAGTCTCAAATTAATGTTAGCCATTTATCTAAGATCCACCAAAATATATCTTGATCATCCAATCGAGCATAGTGGAAGGATAGGGTAATACCGATTGTAAGTTTTCATCATTACTTTATGACCACTTCGGCCAATAAAACTTCGAGGGAGTTGAGAAACCTAAAAGTGGGAATATCTCGGAATCCCAAAGTGTTGGAGCCCCAAAATAAGATCTCATTGTTCGTCAAGGAGGAATATCCACGATCAAGATCCAAAAGCACAAAGTAACGTGCATGAATATTAACCCGGTGGAGGAAGCACACTTTTGATCTGGATCGTTGGATGGTGTAGCTATGTGGAAATCATCTAAACTATACACACTTCAACAAAATTTAGTCCAAGAGAGTTGGAATATTGAAAAGCATGAAATCTTGAAGGTTGAAGTATCGGAGGACTTGGTTCTAGCACCTATTGAGTGATAAGGTAAAGAAGCTAATAAGGAGTGCAAAATGGTCTAGAATTAAATAATCCCTCAGAAACCTGAATACGGTCCCATGTAGGAGAATAAGGGAGAAAAGTGAAAGCACTAAAATAACAACACTTGGAATGAATAATCATGTGGTTTTGAGCTTGCAGTCACTTAAAGGAAAGATAAAGTGCCTAGGGTTTAACTCTGTTTCCTGTAGGAAACTCAAGAAGAAGACCATAACAATACTGAGAGCTGGTAAAAGCTCAAATATGATCTTTTGGAGAACTGGGGACGTAGCAAAAGAATAAGAATGAAATAAAGAGGCATAGGATCGAGTTAAAAGAAATCGATCCATACCTGTGATAGATTTATGAAAATCCATCTTACTAAATTGAAATCCTTCACAATAATGTGTGAATAATAATAGAGAAAGATATTAATTATAAATTAAAAGAAAAACATTATTATTGTTAATTTAAATGAAGAGGTGCAATGGTTCAAACAAAGGGACACAATGCTTCAAAGTTCTCACCAGTTGGAAGACTATATAAGAAAGAAAGAATTTTGAAGAAGAAGGTGTCTCTCTAGTCCAAATCAGAAGATCAAAAGATGAAGTAGAGTCCAAGATGGAAAACTGAAGATACTTATGCAATGTGGGTGGAAGGGAGGAGAAAGGAAGGATTCGTATCCTTTTCTAAGTAAAGTGTGAAAATAAGGGAGTTGGTGCTTCCTAGGGTTGGTGCCCTAAAACAAGGGAGTTGGTGCCCTAAAAAAATGGAGTTGGTGCTTCCTAGGGTTGGTGCCCTAAAAACAAGGGAGTTTGTGATTCCTAGGTTTGGTTCCCTGAAGAAGGGGATTTGTGTCTCCAAGAGTTGGTGCTCTAAAGAGGATTGGTTTCCTTCACAACCACAGATTATTATTTATAAACTTTGTAATTCTTGTTAAGTATACTTATATAATTGATTGTTAAATATAACTCCATTGTTGATCTACTATGATGATAAATAGAATAACAAAGTAATGATTAATTATTTAAAAAGGTAATAATGATTCACCCCCCGTCTCAATATTTCCAGCACCAGGGGACAACAATACCAAGTTCTTTCATAGTTATGTGATGCATACAAAGAGACAGATTTTTGTTTGCGATTTCCAAGGGTTGGTAGGTATGGTTATGGATTATGGATTATTTTAGTTACTTGTTCCATAGTTCAAATGATGTTAATATAGAAAAAATTGTAAGGTTAACCTCTTATTTCCCTCATATGGTGGATGAGGATATGAGTTCCAACCTATATAGACTAGTTTCTTCTGAAGATCAGTTGGATGTTTTATGTTATTTTGGAAATGATAAGAGTTTGGGGCCTGATCGGTGGACTATAGAATTTTTTATTTACTTTTTTGACTTAGTAAGAGGATATCTTCTTAGGCTGGTGGAGGAGGTTTTTACTATAAGAAAAATCTTATAAGTCTAAATGCAACAATTATTTATCTTATTCCAAAGGTAGATAATCCAATTAATTTTGCATACTTTGTTCCGATTTCTCTTAGTAAATGTGTGTACAAGGTTGTCTCAAAATTAATTTCCCTCTAGTTGAAACTTGTTTTGTTGAGTTATGTATCGAAAGATAAATTTTCTTTTCTATAGGGATTTCATATTCATGAAGCAATTGGTTCATCATAAGAAATCATTCACATTGTTAAATCCCTTCATTTTCCTACAATTGGACTTAAAATTGACTTGTCGAAGGCCTATGAAAAGGTGTCATGGATGTACCTTCATTTATTATTTCTTCACCTCACATTCTTTCTTATGTTGGTACGTTGGATTATGGGACGTGTTACAATTGCAAAGTTTGCAGTCTTGATTAATGTCTCCACTTCAACTTTTGTTTAAGGCCTCTAGGGGATTGTGTGAAGTCTACCCCTTGTCCCTGCATTTTTTTATGTTGGTTGTTGAAGGATTGAGCAAGACTCCAAATGATTCTAAAAGGACAAGAATTTTTTTAGGGTTTGGCATGGGGAGAGACCTCGATTTGTCACACATATTGTTTTTTGATGATGTGATGTTTTTTTTCTTAATCCAGGGAAGAGATATTCATACATTAAAATAGGTTATTTTACTTTTTTTTTAAAAGAAACTAGGATGGAAATAAATGAAAGGAATTTCTATTTATATGAAGCAAATCTTGAGGAATAAAAGTTGGTGGAGGTGAGGAATTCTATTCCCTTTCTACAACTCAGTTTGGATGAAGGTTTTTGACACCATGGTTTTTATCTCAAACCAAATAGATATGTGAAGGTTAACTGAAGATGAATTATAGAAAAGGTAGAATGGTGTATTGGTCTTTGGTGTCACAAATGGGTCTCCCATGGAGGTAGTTTAGTTTTGGTCAAATCCATTCTAGAATATATCCCTACTTTTTGGCACTCTTTGGCTTCAATACCAAATGATGTGACAAAAAAAATCAAAAAGTGTTGTAACATTTCCTCTGGCAAGGGATCTCAAAATTTAGGCTTGGGTTAGTTGGGAAAAGATAGAAAATACTAGTGCTATCGGAGGTTGGGGATTGAAGGATATATTAAATTTTGGGTGTTCATTGGCACCTAAATATTTATGGAAGTTTGTTTCCTCTTAGAGTCTTTGGAAAAAAAATTCTTTTGCAAAAATATATTTCCCCTGATTTAGTTATTGACTAGATTCTTCATGAGCCAAAATTCTTTCAGGGAGGTTATAATCATTGGAAATACTTATCATTAGATTTTTTGGCCCTTGACCAAGTTTTGGGAAATCCTTGGTCACGTTTGACCTATTTTGGGACTTCGATAGCCTGTCGAAGGAGGAGCGCAAGACAAAGCAGAGATCGTGGGATCTCAACCCCTTTTTGGGTCCTTTTTGGGATTTGGGATTATGTAACGGGTATGGGATGTCAGTCCATGGGTTTACCCATGTTTAGGCCTATTTTTTAAAGTATAAATAGATGTCTAGGAAATGTAAGGAGGGGAATCTATGTGATGTTAGGCTAATATGTTAAGTGCTAGATCTATGTGATCAAAGGATTGTAAGTGCTCTGTGAATAATGTGTGAGACTTGTAGAGCTAAGTGCAATTCATTGTAAGAGGTTGTGGAAGGCTGCGTGCTTAGACCTACTTGGGGAAGGAGGATCTAGCAAGCTTTGCAGATCTCTTGTCCTATGCAGAGTAGGGTTTTGAGGCTCTGTGCATGTAACCCATTGAAGAAGATAATAAAGAAGAAGAGTTGGTGGATGTAGCCCCAGGGTGGGGGTGAACCATGTATATGTTGTGTTGCTATGCTTTGTGCGATGTGTTGATGTGTTTATGTATGTACTTGTTAAGTGCTTGATATAGATAAATAGATATGTTTATGCTCTATGCTAATGTTGTATATGGATATAGATCTGACCTATGTGAAAGTGCTTAGTGCTTGAATCTGCTAGATCCAATTTGCTTCTCTATGATGAGTGCTTAGGTACATCAGATATGTGGAGAAGATAGTGGTTGAATATTGATGAACTGTCGTTGCTAAGTTATCTGTTAAGTATTACAATCACATATCTGTGTCCCAGCTAAGGTTGCAAACACATGAGTCCTACAACCACCCCTGCCTCTACCTCAGGTGAGACTTCATCTTCTTTGCAAGGGTTGCCAAAAGGGTTGGTAGTTAGGGTTTTGTTGGTGCATTGTTGTAGCATTGAACCCTAGGTATTCCCCTGTGCCAACAAATGGTTCTATTGCCAGTACCTAAAACTGTGATTTCTGGGAACTAAGGAAGAGGAATCTTTGTGCAAAGATCCGACCTAAAATTGTGATTGCTGGAAACTGAGGAAGAAAAAGCTTTGTGCAAAGATCCGTCCTAAAACTGTGAAAACTCTGTGCATAGATCTGTCGTTCTAGTGCGAATTATTTTACTTGATTTATAAACATCTATGATAAACAAAGAAGCATGATCTTAAGAAAAGAGGCCAGATCTGAAGAAAAGAGGTAAGATCTGCAAGCTCTGTGCTCTGATAAAGGTACGAATAGTGAAAAGTTCTAGATCTGAAATTTTTGTTCTTTGTAGAAGTAAGATAAGTGAAAATTTTTGTTTCTAAAGTATGGATCTAGGTATGTTTGATAGATTTTGTCCTATCTTGAAAACTAGGGAACTGATAGATGAAAAAAGGTTTGATATGCATAGATCTGATAAGAATAGTGAAATATATGTTATACCTATGCATAGAAAGAACGTTTGGAATAACAAATGGATGCAAAATCCTAGAAAGAAATGTTTGCAGGTTAGCTATGATGACCCTAGCGCGCAGTATAGAAAGTGCTGGGAATCATTTAAAAGAAAGAGAGGATTAACCCTCTGCTACAGTTGCAGAAAACTAGGACATCTTGCTAAGGAATGACCTGGGAGAAGACCTAGTTGTCTTTGCTGCAAAGCTATAGACCATGAAGTAGAATGATTGCTAATCTTGAAGTAATGAACATGAGACAAGAAAACCCCAAGTCAAATCCAGAAATGGAGGAACCCCAGAAAGAATCAGAGAAAGTATTGCTACAGATAAAAGAAAACATGAATGACTATTGGCATGTCAGTTTATCATAGATATTCAAAGAAAAAGAATGCCTTGAAGCAAGAATAGGAGACGTCGACATTGACTATTTTTTGGATAAGGAAAAATAGGTGAATATCATGATAGAAAGAACTTGGGAACTTTTAGGGAAGCCTGCTATGACTCCTTCATTGGGAGGACTAGGTATATTTAGAGGAAAGATGATAAACCTATGTGGAAAGCTCACACAAATATCTATGAATGCCAATGGAACTTCAACAAAGGAAGATTTTGAAATTGTTAAATCTATTGAGAACATCACCCCATTTACCATGTTACTAGGAAAACCTTGGATTGAAAGAGATCAGCCCAGAAGGAAAGAAGAAAAATAAGTTTTAGAGCATAAGAAGCAAGAGTTAAAAGTTTTCATGACTAGAGGGATCACACACTTGATTGAAGAACAGGAGAATAGATCGAAGCTATTTAACATCAAAGAACTGGATTTTGAAGTTGCAAGAACAGTAGAGGACCCACAGAAGATCGAAGTACCTATTCCAGATAAAGAAGAAGTATCACCCTCGAATCTTAGGAAACAATTTCAACAACACGAAGTAACTATGCCAAAAGTAGAAAGGAATCATAATGGAAAAAGGAATACTGAGATGAAGCTCACTGGAAAGAAAGCTACAAAACTAAGTAATAATAGGGATAAGATCGACAAGTTACAAAAGGTTCCAGAGGCAACTTTGCGGAAGGAAAATCAGCAAAATTGGAGCTTCATCGGGATAACAGAACAACGTCACATGGAACTTCGCCATGGCGAAGCAATATAGTCGTTGGGACCAATATAACCGTTCGGGCGACCCCCCGAATGGGTAGAAAGGCATTTATGGTTTTCCACCAGACCATTGGACCGTGCCATAACAGACATAACAAAGTTAATGAAGGGTTCTCGACCGTTTCAAATGATATGTTGCCAAGTTATCTATTTATCCCGTCGCGCCATGCACTGAGAACACTTTTTCTAACCATGAATATGAGCCCGCAGACTTATTGATTTTACATAGTGATCATTGTTTTATTTCCTTCTATCCTATTGCAGTGTCTAAGTTACTCCTCAAACTCAAGATTTCCAACCTCGAGCGTGTATGTCAGATGAGTTCAGTGTTGCAGAGAGAGTTGTTGAAGAAGTTCTGATCGACCTCATGAATGAAAGAGTCATGTCGATGTCTACAGGTGTACAAGCATCATCGATGAGAGGACTGGAAGCCTCTCTGTTGACTGCTCGTGGATTGGGGCCATCTCAACCATCAGTAGAGAAGAGAACCAAGAATAAAGACTACCTAGAAAATGCGAAGTTGATTCCATCCATATTACTCGATTACATCTCGCCTCTGGCTGTCATGGTGAATTGTGATAGCATACCAAGAGACTTTGAGTACACTATGGTCATAACATACCTCTCGAAGGGGATACACGCCATTTGAATAGAGCAGAAAAAGATCACAGCGTTGAATTTTAGCAACTTAAACCTCAGAGATCTAAACATCTATGGTATTCTCACCCCATACAAGTACCTAACTAGAAAAAAAGGGAAGAACTCTAAGACCATCCCTCAGTCATGGATGATGAACCCCGCGTAGTCCACCCTGCTAAATGTCACGAAGATCCCACACTTTGGAAGACACCAGGAAGTCAACACCTCTGTCAAGCTGCTACTATCATGTTGCCATGGCGGCTACTTATGGATAAACCAACACATTACAGTTGATCCAATACTAATCCATATAATCATAGGACTGAGTATGCAAGGACCCGACCCACAGGAATTTTATCCAGAAAAAGTCACAGATCGTGCACTTGCACAGAAAATCAAGGATACATATGGCGATGTTGATAAGGGAAAAAGAGGCTACAAGGTAGCTTCCATGCAGATTGGCGCAGTGCACCTTGCATGTCAACTGATAGATGGAAAGTTAGTAAGGAAGAACCAACCTACGTAGGTCACCGGATTTTTCGTTGACCTCACAGGGAAGTGCACAGAAGGCTTACAAATGAACTGGGCAAAGTACCTAGTTAACCATTTGGAACTAGATTGTCAAGAAGCATAGGATCAGGGTTATGAATTTCATTCTAGCTGGCTCCTGGTCCTCATTGCATTTGTTTCTTGGGAGATTCCGGAAGGAGAGACCTTCCCTGACATAGAGTCGTTCAAACCTCTTGTCGTGAAGTTCGCTACCCTGTGGTATTCAACTGATATCAACAAATAGTAGCAGTCGAACACTGTGTTTCATACATACTACCTCTAGCTAAAGCAATCCATCGAAGCGAAGCCTCACATGACTCTGAACACCCTACAAAGTTTCCGACCACTATTGAAGTTCATCACAGATTGACACTTTATCTACATTACAACACGAGAAGATGAACACCAAGAGAAACTCCAGTCATATTACAAACTCACAGAAGAAGACCTTGAGAAGATCACCAAGGAATGGTCCGTCGACCTCCTTATCCCCGCCAAACCCATAGACATATCTAATATTGATAGCCTAGAGGACACTCATAAAGAAAAGAATACACCCAGAACCAGTAGACAAAAGCAGATTGAGGAGGTCCAAAACTTAAGAATCACCTCAGTGAAGACTGCTTCCATGTCACTTAATCGAGGGGGTGGTGATGAAGTAGAAGCTGAACAGAGACCGGGCGAAGTACCACCACCCAAAAAAGAGGTTGAACCTTTGAAGAAGAGCAAGGTTTCCCCCCTGAAACCTTCTTCCCGAAAGAAATCAAAATCCTCCATGACCAAGATGCAGACTTTCCTCACCTCTGATGATTTTGACTTCATCATAGCCGCTCTGAATGATTCTTCACTAGAGATAGCAAAGAAACAAGGAGCAAAGAAGGAGGAAATGTATGATAGGATTGAAGTCAAACTCTGAGGGGTACAACAGGCCCTCCAGTCTAACCATGCAGTCTCCACTACACCTCTACCATCGGAAGAACCAGAGTTGGGAGATGGGCTAGCTCAACTCCACCAACTAGATGATACAGTCAAAGCTCGCCTTCGACGAGCACAAGAAGAAACAGAACAAGCCACCCAGGATTTTACGCAAGTGCAAGGAGTACTTGTAGAGAAGCGTTGAGATGTAGAATAGGAAAAGATTGCTCTCCAAGAAAAGTTTGATGAAGAAAAAGCATATCTACAGCAAGGAAAAGAATAGTTTCTCACGGAGCAACTCGAAGTGAAAGAAGCGGTCAGTAGAGCCCTTTGTTCTATGAAAGTTGTAGAAATAATGGCAGAGGATTGAGTCACGCAGCAAGTAGAGAAGCTCATAGAAGTTATCCAGTAGCTACAACAACACATAGCAGACTTAGAGCTCTGGGTAGTGCCTGAGACCCCACAAGATGTAAGGGATCAAAGAGAAGAAATTTCTCGAAGCACAGTTGAGAGAATAAAATCCATTTCTATGGAATGTAAGAAACTTATTGATCATAGTGCCCATACCTATGAAAATCTCACTAAGAATATAGAACTGAAGGCATTGGAGTCGCAGCTCCAAGAGGTGAAGTATCAAGCCGAAACGATACAAGCATAGTTGAAGCCCCTTCCAGTTGTGGAGAGAATGAAGCTCTCCCAGGAGGATCACACTTCCCAAAAGTAGATCCACACCATCTAGAGTAGATTTAGGAAAGTAACTCATAGCCTCCAACCTGTACAATATAAGGCTTACCAATTTTTCACAAAGGTTGAAGGTCGAAGAGAAGAATTGGAGCAGGTTGTCACTGTAGCTGAACAATGCCTGGAGGGACCTGTCAATGATGCAGTCATCCAATAGTTTGCTGAACAAGAGGCCAAGGCACAATAGGAAGTCAAATAAGCCGAAGATACACTTGAGGCTTTTGAAGAAGAATTATCTAGATCAGAGTGACTCGGGACAAGTCATAGGTGAGTGTTGGGGGCCTGTTGGCCCTTGACCTAGTTTTGGGAAATACTTGGTCAAGTTTGACCTATTTTGGGACTTCGAAAACCTATCTAAGGAGGAGTGCAAGATGAAGCAGATATCGTGGGATCTCGGCCCCTTTTTGGGTCATTTTTGGGATTTGGGATTATGTAACGGGTATGGGTTGTTGGCCCATGGGTTTACCCATGTTTAGTCCTATTTTGTAAAGTATAAATAGATGTATAGGCAATGTAAGGAGGGGAATATATGTGATGTTAGCATAATATGATAAGTGTTATATCTATGTGATCTAAGGATTGTAAGTGCTCTGTGCATACTATGTGAGACTTGGAGAGCTAAGTGCAATTCATTGTAAGAGGTTGTGGAAGGTTGCATGCTTAGACCTACTTGGGGAAGGAGGATCTAACGAGCTGCAAAGAGCTCTTGTCCTATACGAAGTAGGGTTTTGAGGCTCTGTTCATGTAACCCATTGAAGAAGCTAATAAAGAAGAAGAGTTGGTGGGCGTAGTCCCAGGGTGGGGGTGAACCACGTATATGTTGTGTTGCTCTATTTTGTGTTATGTGTTGATGTGTTTATGTCTTTACTTGATAAGTGCTTGATATATATATATAGATATGTTTATGCTTTGTGTTAATGTTGTATATGGATATAGATCTGACCTATGTGAATGTTCTTAGTGCTTGAATCTGCTAGATCTAATCTGCTTCTCTATGATGAGTGCTTAGATACATCAGATCTGTGGAGTAGATAGTGGTTGAATATTGATGAACTGTCGATGCTAAGTTCTCTGTTAAGTATTACAATCATAGATCTGTGTCCCAGCTAAGGTTGCAGACACCTGAGTCCTACAACCACCCCTACCTCTACCTCGGGTGAGACTTCATCTGCTTCACAGGTGTTGCCAAAAGGGTCGGTAGTTAGGGTTTTGTTGGTGCATTGTTGTAGCATTGAACCCTAGGTCTGCCCTTGTGCCAACAAGATTTCCCTCTTGTGAGGAAATTTCTATCTTAGAGGGTTGGGAATGGTTCATAGGTTAGTTTGGGAAAATATGTTATTATGGGTTGCAAATAGAATATACTTTTGTTGGAGAACTTGATCACCCATCTACATGAATCCAACTATTTCATGTTAAATAAAATCAACAAACAGGAGTGTACAAGCCAATGGTCACTAGTAATTATTGACTAGGGATTTTATCCCTACTTGGAGTTCATTTATAGGTGAGTTAGGAAGTTATTGGGTTAGATCAACACAAGACCAAGATTCTCTGATCTAGAGTTTTAACAAAGTTGGAGGGGATTCCACAACCAAATTGGGATATAAAGTAGATTTAACTTTAGAAGTAGACAATTCTAAGTGGTGGTAGTATAATATGTGGAATAAAATTGCACAAAATAAAAAAAATATGTTGATGTGGCATGCTTTTATGGTTGAATTCTATACTTGGAGTCAATTACTTAACATAGGAAAAAAGGGGCCTCAAATATGTCTCCTTTGTAGATCTAGATAGGAAACCAATAACCACTTATTTCTCCATTATTATTACTCCACTCAAGTCTAGGTTGAGATGGAACATTTGGTTTGGAAATGCTCCTTATGGAAATGACAATCTATAGAGGACAACCTCCATAAGTGGTATATAGTTAGAGGCTTGAAGAGA
>JASDQU011177313.1:19013-32096 GCA_032191745.1 Picea mariana
TTAGAAAATATTTGGAGGTCCAGGGCACTAACACTTTGGAAGAACTAAAGTGTACTGAGTCACGGACTCCCGAACTCCCAAAGAACTAAAGAGCCGAAGTAAATCTCAGTCATCCAATCAAGAGGACACATGGAGGCTGATCTCGCACTTCAGAGATTCAACACTCTGGAGGTTAGCACGATTTAGCAGACTAAAAATACCAAAGGTCGGAGCTCTGAAGAATATCTTGGTCGTTGGTTTGTAGAGGTCTAAGGACCATTGGATATACATCTCTACGGATAGTTCACCACTTCGACACTTCGGGAGTATTGTGATTAAGAGCAATGGAAGGCTCTGAAGGCTAAAGTCCCGAAGTAATTGTGGTCTGTTGATCTGAGATAAACAAGGACCATTGATCTTTACTCCTGTTCGAGACTTGGCCAGTTCACCAATTCGGAGGATCTGAGGTTTCAAAACCCTCGAAGTCTCGAAGCACCTGGTTCTTAGCCCTTGGTCATATGAGGATATAGCATTCAAATTTTTTTGTTAAAAAGAAATAAGAATTGGCTCTCAAGTAAAATTAGATAGATCAACTCTGCCATTAAATGGATACAGTCAATAAAGAACTCATCTCGGATTTATGAATTTGTAAGATCTTGTGCTCGGATAGTCATATCCAGCAAGATCCATACCGGAAAATAAGATAGTTCCTGTCGATATAATTTTTAAAGGGGCTAGAGCTCAAATTTCTCTAACTATTTGCATCAAGTAGTATCAGTGTGACGAGATAGAATAGTCGATCCAGAAGTGTGATCGAATTGGTGAATGAACAACCAAGAAACGTTGTCATGGGCTAGCAAAGGTGAATCAAGAAGTCAAGAAGAAATATCAGACATATATGAAAATAGAACAACAAAGAAATGGCCGCATATTTCACAAAGATAAATGACGAGGTTCCAGTTGTACCTGAGGAGCTCACACAAGAAGTATATAAGAGGAAAATTGATGATATTTGGAGCAACAGGAGCATTAATCTACCATTATCGCCACAGTATAATGGTAAGAATTTTAAATGTTGGTCTATTAGAATGAATTATTTTTTGTATCTTGTAGACTGTTATCATAATATACATGATCAGGGAAGGGATTCATTAGAATTTCATATCATCCAACATGCCTTGGATGGAAACATGTTGCACAAGGTTGCAACAACAACATCCTTGAAAGAAATTTGGAGTATTCCGGAATCAGAGTCCATTGGAAGAGGGAGAAACAATTCATTGAATGTTGTCACTCTAGAAGAAGAATTTATGTCTGAAGCAGAGCTACCAAAAGAAAAGAAAAAAAGGTGCATCTTTGTGTGAAGTAAAGAATGAGAAAATTACAGAAATTGATGGTGAAGCTATCAATACAACAACCAACATTGATGAAATGATTCTAGTAGTGTTTGTTGATGACAACAAAGGATCAACATCAATGATATTTGATGAACATTGTGCAGAAATTGGCCTCTTTGAAATAGAGGTAAGAAATCTTTAAATTGATTTTGGTGATGATAATCTATCTTTTGATGAGTGCCTTCAAATAATGGAAGAGAAGAATAAAATTTATGAATTGATGTTTGGAGGAGGAAGCCTACTTGGCATTCAGAACCAAGTGGATGATTTGGTGACTACAGAAGCAGTTCTTGAAAGAAGGTTTGATGACAATAGAATTCAAGCTACTACACTTATGACTATCAGTGAAGCAGTTGAAGCAGAAGATAATGTTGATGCAGATTTGAAATGGATTGAACAATCAATATATGATGATGATGATGATGATGATGGTAACTTCTCTCAGAAAGAACAAAAAGAAGATAACCAATATGGTTCCTATTATAATTTTTTATATCATATTGATAAGTTGTTTGAGTATGCAAGTGAGCAGCTGAAAGAAGAAGATTAAGACATGGATGAGGATTTCAATGAAGACCAGTTTGAAACCATGTTCATGCAATGGAGTTTTGAAGAAATCAAATTTTATTCTTAGTTAGCGTTGAAGCAGTCTGTTGACTGTGTAGCCCAAGCTATGAAGGGCATTGATCATAGTTTGTAGTGGTGGCATAAGCCCACTGTCAAAGAAAAATTTGTTGCAGAAGAAGATGAAATAAATAGGCATAAGAAACCTGATCAAATTATGAATATCAAGTTACAACAACAAATAAAAAAGGAAACATGCGGAGCTTTCAGTATGAACGCCAAAATGAAAATAATGACCAGATTACAATAGTACAGAGTTTGGAAGAAGAGAAAGAAGAAAGCAAGCTCAAGTGAAAAGTTGAAGTCTATTTTTATTGTTATCTATTGTAAGCCTAGCTGAGACATAGACTAAATAGAATTTGCATTTCTGAATTTCTTTTTGTTAAAATCCATTGGGTAAATCCATTTTTTGATCTCCAAATGCAACACTTAGGCTTTATCAATTCTTATGTTTGTAAACATTTAGTTTAAGAGGGAGTGTTAGTTGTAAGCCTCCAACATTGAGTTTAAGGGAGTGTTAGTTGTAAGCCTCAACGTAGTAGTGACTCTACACTCCCCGATGTACTAATCCATTAGGATTCCTGTCAAGTTCTTGATCTTATTAATTAGTTGGAGCTTATTTAGCTCAACTCTTTTCCCTCAATGAATGCACTCTACACATTCTCCTGCATTGTTTCTTGTTTTTTCAATTATAACATAACAACATTCACTAGCCTCGGGTCAGATATCCTACTATACATATCTCAATCTTCACACGACAGACAATGGGCAACTACTACTCACAAAACAACTAATATACTCTCAGCCAATAATCCTCACAAAGAAACTAATATACTCCTAATCCTACTCTTATCATAAGGAGTACTACATCTAACAGGATCTCATTTTCCTAGGATCTCCTGTGAGGGATCTAAGCCTAGTACTTCTCTAATACCAAGACAAGAAATGGGAGAGTAAAGATTTCTTTACACAATAAATTGTTCTGAGTATTATATGAAAACTGGTACAAATACAATAGGTTTATAGAGATCTCTTAGTTGTTATGAGATCCAACTTATTCCAAATTTATGAAGGGAGGTTGAGAGAATATCTCAAGAATATTTAACAAACACAAACCAAATATGATCATTACATTAATGGAAGCATTATTTCCAGCAAGTTTTGCATCACTAGATATTTGATCTCCTTAAACATATGATAGATCGAAATTCAAAATGGATCTACAATAATGAATTACTTAATAATATGTTGTTTAGTAGTTAACCATAAAGAAAAAATAGCAAAAATGTAGCATCTTTCATTAGGAGAGCATTAAAACATTCTTCTCCTTGTAAATATAAAGAGTAAATCCCATAGAAATGTAAAATTTTTAGACCCCAACCCAATTTCAGCCTCGCTGATTTTTCAGCCAATGTTTAATGACCAAACTTTGAAATTTAATAGCCAATTAAACATAGCAGAAAATAATTTTCAAAACTGAAACAGGAGGATTTTGAACATCGTTTATAACGCAGAAATAAAATATCAACAACACATAAACTTAGAAAATTATTAACACAAAGATTTTCGGTCTAACAACGACCCTGGAAAAAACCAGAAAGGGAAAACCAGTGAGAGAGGGAGTTTTTATTATTTAGGAGCTTCAGAGAATTTTTTTTATAGCATGTTCATCTTTAGAAATTTAAATGACAAAATTATCTCGATAATCGTGCCAAGTCTTAACACAGGAAACTGAGTGAAACTCCACAAACTCTTTTCAGAATTTTCTGCAATTAATTACAGGTCTGCTCCTTGATTTATGTGCCTCCAAAATGTTGTACGATCACCTTGAAATTTGTGCCAATAGTCACAACCCAAAATAGAACTATAAATGTTGTATGTATGCCTTAGGAAATGTGCTAAAACTTCCAAAAAACACCACAGAACTTGTCCCTTGAATTTTGTGCCTGAATAATAGTCGTATGGACTGTACGAAATCCGTATAGTATGGACTGTACTTTTTTGCCTCGGTTTTCATGCCTTTTTTTCCTACTGTACGGAATTTGAAAATCCATACAGTACGGCCTCTCTACTGGACTGTACCTTCCCTCGATTTATGTTCCTTCTCTACTTGTTGTACGACGTGCTCAATCCGTGTAGTATGGCTTGCTTTCAATGTTGTACTTTCTGCCTTGATTTCTATGCTAGTTTTTCAGCCTTGGAATGCATGCCCTAGCTCTGAAAAAATGGCCTCTTCTCAAGATCGAAAATGATCTCTCTTGATCTCTCCCAAAATGTCTCAACAACCAAAGAATGGTGCACCCTCCTTGCCCTAATCGACCTCATGAGGGAAGCTCAAGGGTCATCTTATCTAATGGTTGAGATTAGATGAGATCAACGGTGGGGATAAAATCACTTTGCTTACCCACTTTCCCTAAGTCTCAAAAAGTCACCTTTAATTTGCATCTCACAAATTAAATGACTAGGGTCCACATTAGGCACTTTCTCACCCCTTAGGCGCCTAGGTGATGAGAAACACTTGCCTAGGTACTTTTTAATTAAATTTTTAACACTCCCCCTTACCGAGGAAAGTGTTACTCACCACTCCAAGCTTGTCCCTGAAAAATACAAACTTTCCTCTAATCAATGCCTTGGTGAGTATGTCTGCAACCTTCTCCTACGGAGATATGTATTGTATCTCCACAACTCCTCTATGAACATAGTCACGGATGAAGTGATAACGAATATCGATATTCTTAGACTTGTCATGAAAAACTAGAATCTTTGAGAGTTTAATGCAACTATGATTATCATAGTAAATCACAGTAGGCCTCAAATGCACACCGAATAATCCCACCAACAAATTGTGAATACAAAGGGCCTCACAAATGGCCTGACTGGCCACCATATACTCAACCTCTATAGAACTCAAAGCCATTGACTTTTGCTTCCGACTGAACCAAGACACAACTATTGAGCCCAATCTGAAACAACACCCTAAAGTACTCTTCCTTTCACTGACACATCCTGCCCAATCTGAATCTGTATAGCTAACCAGATGAACTCCATCACCTTTATAACAGTCCATACCATAGTCTACCATACCAAAAATATACCTGAGAACATGTTTTTCTACCACCCAGTGCACTCTCCTAGGCTCCACCATGAACTGATTGAGAGTGTTGACAGCAAAAAAATATTTGGCTTGGTATTGACCAAATACATCAATGACCCGATCAATTGATGATACAAAGTGGAATCCGGCAACTGTGACTCAGAAGCATGAAGCTTCTTATAGTTGGTAATCATAGGAGTAGTCATGGACCTACAATTGTCCATCTAAAATATGCTCAGAATGTCACACACATACTTCCCCTGTCCCAGGAATATGTGTCTAGGCTCCTACCAAACCTCCAATCCCAAAAAGTAATGCATTAGTCTGATATCAATCATCTTGAACTCTAAAGAAAGGCTCTCCTTGCAGCTTTTGATGAGTCTCTATGCCCCTGTAATGAATAGATAATCCACATATAGTAAGAGAATGAGAGGATCCTCTCCAACCACAATGTAGTATAGGTTTGAATCTGCCTCACTCTTCTCAAAACCCAGCTACTACAAATAGGCATCTATCCTTGAATACCAAGATCTAGGAGATTTTTTCTACCCATACAATGCCTTCTTCAGTATAAACACATGAGACTCTCTCCCATGCACCTCAAACCCCAATGGATTCTCAACATATACCTCCTCCTGTATAAGACCATTCAGAAATGCGGTGTTCACATCCATCTGGTGGATCTTCCAACCCATATCTGCTGTAATGGAAATCACTGACCTAATCAAAGTATATCTAGCAACTGGTGCAAAGGTCTCATCATAGTCGACTCCCTCAACCTGTGAAAACCCCTGAGCCACAAAGTGAGCTTTGTACTTCTCGATGTTTCCATCTGCAGCATGATTGAGTTTATAGAACCATCCAGAATTCACCACTGACTTCCCCTCAGGTCTAGGAACAAATTCCCAGAAATCGTTCTTCATGATGGAATTGTACTCTTCCAGCATGGAATCTCTCCAAACCTATCTACTAGTAGCCTCCTCAAAAGTGGAAGGCTCAGACTCCCAAATATTGCTCACAATCATGATGTAGCTGGAAAACCTCTCGAGAGGTTTACTCTCCCTCACTACCAGTCTGGGATTCCCCACTGAACCCTATGCCTCATGTTAACACATGGATCTGCAGACTGTTTCCTAAGAATCAGATAGAAATTGAGGTTTACCCTCAAGATAATTATAGTGTAAATCATGTGGCATTTTGCCCATGATTTCCATAGGAAAAAAAAAAAGATTGGAGGCCCAAGCAGCTCAAGAACCCTCTCTTTTCCTATCACCTCTCCCTTCCCGATACCTCCTCTCACCTCTCGACATCTGTTCCACTCACATTACACTCTCTCTTACATGTCACCTCCTCCCTTCCTGTCACACCTCCCTCGTTCCTCTTCTACCTCTGACTTTTCCTTGCCACTGCAACCTCATCCCAGCCTCCACTCCCCCAACTTCTTACTTACACATGGTCATCGCTCACTCGTTGAGCCATGTGAGTTTTCACCAAGCACCTCACTCTACATCACCCCTTCATATACGATATCAGAATCCCACTTGCAAAGCTCGCATTGGTCACAGACAAATACCATTCATGGCCTCGAGGTGTCAAGGTGGACTCGCAGAAGTTATTGGCACTGTCTGAGAACAGTTATGGGTGTCATGCCCAGTCCTAATCCCAATGAAGACACTTATTGAATATTGTTGGTAGAATTTGAGACTTCGCCTCATCCAATAAATGGAAAATTTTGCAGAGAGAAGCCATGAAGGCACACTTATGATCCGAAGCTTCCTTATGGGCAAATTTTCCTGTAAAATACATAACTATGTCTGGATTGCGTCTGACATCATGAGGTCTATACAACCTGACAGTGTGGGCATCGAATGAAGGCTTTGAAGGTAGTGATATGATCACATTCTTGGTGGTTGCAGTGTTTTAGTATATATATGCAGTTTCGATATTTTTTTTAAGGTCGAATGGTTGAGCTAGGCTCCCTGCTATTGTAATATTTTGATTGAGAACAATTGGTTCTCTAGTTATGCATTTGTTTTTTAGAAATATTGGTTAATCTAAGTCATCTTTCTTACTCCATCTTATTTTCCTCTGATACTGAGAGAGTTCATGATTGATTGATTCACATGGATGGTTGTAACTATATTATGATAAATGTTTGATTATAGTATTATTATGATTTCTTCCAGCTTCCTTGAAATTTGAATCCAGGAGGACCTTGTGTTTAATTTTTTCCTCATTAGGCTGTTGGAAAATATGATGTTCATAGCAGACCTATACACCTTTCTCACTAAATCTTCCTCCTACTCACCCTTACTCCAACTTACTGACTGAAGTTGATTCAAGACCTCAATGGCTGGTGCATGCTAATCCATATTTCTGAGTTAGAATGCTATTATTATTGAGGTTTCTCCATTTGACCACTCAAAACTCAATTACCTATGAAATATAAACTGATGGGTACTAGGATTACGTTCAATGCAATCTAAAGGTCACTTCTAGTGCTAAATTTTATGGCTTTGTTGTCGAGGAACAAATTGAAGACATTTCCTTGAGATAGAATGACAAATAAACTCTGATTCTAAAGATGCATCGGATATTGGTACCATTGAAGATTGCAACTTGCACCTGGTGACTCCACTGTTTCGACTCCATTATCTCATTTCTAGCTCCTAAAGGAAGACATACAAGGTCCACTTCACTGTTTCCTCTAGCAACGTCTGAAGTTGACCCAGAGGAAATTATTAGAAACGGAAATATTGCTCAAAAAGGTACCTCTATTGTTGTACTAAGTTTTTCTAATAATTAGCATAATCCCTATTTACAAACTCCAGTAACTGTTTTTGGTTCTCCTATTATACAAACTTCTGGAGTTTCAAGAAATTTAATTTTTGGGAGTTTTCCTGTTGATTTCTCCCCTCCTATTCTTGGTTTGTAAGGAGAGACCTTTGAAACCCCTTTCTCCCCCGAAGTTATCAAGTGGAAGGAGAGAGATTTGACTTTAGAAAACTTTCCTAATCCTCCTCATATTAGAATTTTTGTAGTTGTGGAAGGGGAGACTTATGTTCCCTCAAGCCCCTTGTCTTCACCTCCCAAGAACACTATCCCAATTTCACATAGCCCAACTCCATTCCCTCTGGGTTCTCCTCCAGTTCACATAAAAATGGCAGAAGTTAATCCCCCCAGAACTAGAATGTGATATATAATAGTTGCTAGGTATGCCCCTCTTGTCTTGCCTCAGCCTTTGAATGCTCTACCAGTGGATGGCTACCTTATGCAGTTGCCCAAGTTCACAAATGAGGCATAAGAACATATTGAAGCCTTTTATAGTTATATAGACAACCATGCCATTAGGAATGAATATGTATGGATGAGGATTTGTGTTCATAACCTTTATGGTGAGGCTAGGAAGTGGTTTAGGTCTTTTCCCCCTGAATCTATCATTGGGATTGAGGATTTAGATGATGCTTTTCTGAGGCAGTGGGGGGACAAAAAGGAATTTTTGTATTATATCACAGAATTTGGATCCCTAAAGAGGAAAGAAGGAGAGTCTATCTCTGATTTCTTTTAAAGATTAAAAAAAATGTACAATAAGATCCCTCCTGAGATAAAGCCTACAGAGACCTCTGCCAAAATCACTTATGTCAGTTATTTTGGCCCTGATTTTTTCCTTTTGCTGAGAGAAAGGATATCTTCCTCCTTAGCTCATATGTAATATGCATATGTGGAGGTAGAATCTAACATAGTGGCATTTGATCAACTTAGAGGGAAATTTGATAAATACAAGAGAAAGAGTAGAACTGAAGCCTCAACCTCTGATTCCTCTATTATTCACCCCCAAGTTGATGAACTTACCAAATTAGTAAAATCTCTTTCTGTTGAGATGGAAAATTTAAAGTTTGAGGGAAAAAAGACCTATAGAAATACACAAAATGCTCATAACAGAGGTGGTTTCTGGCGACCTAATAATGCTCCTTAGAATCTTACAAGAGATCCTAGAAATAGAGAAAGGGATGACCAAAAGATCCAAACTCCCTTACGAAACAACCTTTTGGCTAACGAGGAAGGAGAAGATGAAAAATATGATCCTAAGATCCATTTCTTGGGTGACACCCCTCCATCCCCTCACTTAACCTAATCTACATATGGGAATTCCTTAATGGATAATCAAATAAATGAATTAAGGGAGAGAAGGAAAAAGCGAATCCTAGTAGATATGATCTGAATTCTAAAAAGAAGGGGAAAAGACTAATGCTTTTGATCAGCCCACAAAAATAGAAAACTCTGCTAAGGCTGTGACAGTTGGAAGCAAAGAGAAATTTTCTCAAAGCCCCCCAGTTTTGGTTGAGGATCTTATCCCAAAAATCAAGGAGATTATGAAATCTCCACCTTCCTTCAGTTATAAAAATGAGATCCAAAAAATCAAAATCCCTATGCCATTTTTGGAACTGATAAAAATTGAAGAAGAAGAAAAATATATTTCCAAAATGTTGTTGTCTAAATCCTACTCAAATACCACTGACTCGGTTAATCTTCAGGATGAAAATCCAACAGTCATGTTAGGTCCTTTGATATAATATAGAGATGATTTGTCCCCTCCCTTATATACATCACTAAACATACATGATAAGGTGTTGCATAATTGTTTGATGGACTCAGGGGCATCTCACAATCTCATGCCCAAAGAAGTCATGGATGAACTTGGATTGGAAATCACAAAATCCTACCATGACTTATATTCTTTTGACTCTAGGAGAGTAAAGTGTATTGGGGTCATCAAAGATCTGGTTGTGATCTTGTTTCAGTTGCCCATGAAAAGTGTGGTGATGGACATTGTAGTGGTTGATGTTCCCCCCAAGTTTGGCATGTTATTGTCAAGAGCTTGGATAAAAAAACTTGGGGGAACTTTGCAGATGGACCTCACATATGACACCATTCATGTGTTTGGCAGTGAGCATAGAAGACTTTACAGGGAAGCTCAGTTGGCCTACATCATTAGTGATGAAACAGACCCCACCAACCATCATATTTTTTCTATTGACATTGATTTGGGATCCAACCTATTGCAACTCACTAATACTCCTGAACCTCCTATTGAAATCAGAAAACAATCCATTACTCTTTGTGAAATCTCTCCTCCAACTACGTCTGTTTGGAAGATGTTCTTTGATGTAGCCTATTCTAAGGAAGGCATTGGTGTTGGAGTGGTCTTTGTTTTACATTGTCAAGAGACTATACCTTTGTCCTACAACCTAGAATTTGATGCTACAAATAATGTGGCAGAGTATGGAGATATTTTTTTGGGTTTAAGGGCCGCAAAAGACATGCGGATTGAAGAGCTATCAGTATTTGGGGATGCATAACTAATTGTTCATCAGTTCAAAAAATATTTATCAATCCAATCACCCTAGGCTTAAGACTTATAGAAATGAAGTATGGGACCTAGTTGACAGTTTCTTCCTATCTTTAAACATTTCATTTATTCCAAGAGAGGAGAATACCATGGTTGGTGACCATTCTTTGGTTGTTTCAACAAGCCATTTCAGAGTCCCATTGCCACCTAAACTCAAGTATGATGTAGGGGTGACATATAGACCCTTCGTACCTGACAATATAAAGCATTGCAAGGTGTTTGAGGATGATAATGAAATCAAAAAGTTTCTTGAGTCTATTGATGAGTTCTCTGCATTACATATTGATCAGGATCATAATTTTGAAAGTATCCCTCATGCTGATGTATTTTTAAACAAAATTTCTGATCACCATATTGTTCAACTGCCTATAAACCACATTATGAAAAGACTAGTTCCTTTGGAAAGATTGTTTGATGGGAATGATGTGGCATTAAAGTTTAGAGGCTCAATTGATGATGGTGAAGTAGTTGAGTACACTATTGGTACAGAAAAGGATCCCAAATTTGTCAAGTGGTCAAGAAGCTTGTCAAGAGAGAAAAGGGCTAAATATAATGAGGTTAAATGAGTTTTTTGATGTGTTTGCCCAGACATATGAATATCTCAGGACATATGACACTAGTATCATTGAGCACAAGATCCCATTGAAGGAAGAGTCCAAGCCATTTAGGCAAAAGTTGAGACAAATAAATCCTATGTTGCTACCCATTATGGAGAAGGAGGTTAAAAATATTTTGGATGCCTAGATTATCATTCCTTTGAGGTATTTTGAATGGGTGGCCAACTTGGTCCCAGTAAGAAAGAAGAATGGAGAAATTGGACTTTGTGTGGATTTCTGAAATCTGAACATAAGCTCTAAAAAATATAATTACCCCTTGCCCAAAATGGAACACATATTACAAAGAGTGACAGGGGCATCCATGATGTCTATGATTGATGTCTTTTCTGGCTACAATCAAGTCTTTGTCTTACCTTAAGA
Organism: Picea mariana; assembly: GCA_032191745.1. Classification (NCBI taxonomy): domain Eukaryota; kingdom Viridiplantae; phylum Streptophyta; class Pinopsida; order Pinales; family Pinaceae; genus Picea; species Picea mariana. The sequence goes on from JASDQU011177313.1 coordinate 30,495, forward strand.
CAGAGAGAAGACAACCTTCACCACTCCTTGGGGTACATTCATGTACGCTAATATTCCATTTGGATTGATGAATGCAGGAGCAACCTTTCAACGAGCCATGGACATAGCTTTTATTGGATAAAATGGCAAGTTTGTGGTCATTTATTTGGATGACATAACAGTGTTCTCACAATCTGATAAAGAACATTATGATCATCTGAAAAGAGTCTTCTTGAAATGCAGAAAATTTGGTCTCTCTTTAAATCCCAAGAAGTCATTATTTACCATGAAAGAGGGGAAACTGTTGGGTCACATTGTGTCAATTGAGGGGGTAAGGATTGATCCAAGAACAGTATAAGCTATCCAAGATTTGTCACTCCCTAGATCCAAGAAAGAAGTTCAGTCTTTTTTGGGGAAAATTAATTTTCTGAGAATGTTTGTTTCAAATTTTGTTGAGTTGGTAAAGTTTATCACAGCCATGTTCAGGAAAGGAAATGAAATCAAATGGACCACTGAATATCGTAACTCTTTTGACCAGATAAAGAAGGTATTGAATGAAGCTCATGTTCTCATCACTCCCGACTACTCCAAGGAGTTTATGATTTTCTCTTTTGTTTCATTTAACACATTAGCAACTATTTTATTGCAGAAAAATGTCGAGGGGTTAGATAAACCCATTTCCTTTTTCACTAGGGCACTGAGAGATGCTAAAATAAAGTATGACATCATGGAAAAATAGGCCTATGCTTTGGTCAAATCTCTCAAATATTTTAGAGTTTATGTGCTACATTCAAAATTCATTGCATATGTCCCTTCAACTTTTTTGAAGGAGATCCTCATTCATCCTGACATAGACGAAAGAAGGAGCAAGTGGATTGCCAATATCCTTGAATTTGATATTGAAATAAAGCCCACCAAATCAGTTAAAGGACAAGGTTTAGCTAGGTTGTTGGTTGAATATAATTATAAATCCTTGGGGGTAAATTTCATGAACATTTATTCAGAGAATCAACAAGTTGATTTGTCTAATGAAGATACTCAAGTCACACCGCCATTGGCAGGATGCACTTGGTACAAGGACATTGTATTTTTCCTACAGAAGTTGTAGCCTCCTGGTGGCATGGAAAAGAGAAAGGTAAGAGATTTAAAGCTCAAATCAATTAAATATTGTCTTATTGATCAAGTCTTATATTGGAAATATCCTTTAGGAGTGTTATTGAGGTGTATAGATCCACTTGAAGCCTAAAAGATCATGTATTATTTTCATCAAAGTTTATGTGGGGGGCATCACTTCTAGAGAACCAAAGCTTACAAGATTCTCAGGGCTGGACATTTTTTTCCTAGCCTCTTCACCGATGTTTGTTCTAAAATAAGGGCTTGCATTAAGTGTCAGGATTTCTCTGGAAAGCTACAACTCAAGTCTTTTCCATTGAAGCATGTGGTAGCTTCAGGACCTTTTCAACAATGGGGCCTAGATTTTATTAGGGAAATCCACCCTACTTCAAGTGACCAGCATAGATGGATCTTGACTTCCACAGACTACTTTACTAAGTGGATATAAGCTATCCCCACAAGAAATGCTTCCCACAAAGTAATCATTGGTTTTCTTAAGGATATTGTGGC
>JASDQU011177315.1:12690-24230 GCA_032191745.1 Picea mariana
GAGTTTTGTGTTGCATGAAACGCTCGGCACCACATCCTCCGATTTCCCGATAGGGAAGTCTCCAAGAGAAAAGAACGTTGACCCTTGACCATCGGGGTTCGGGACTTGGAAGGTTATGTGCATGGTGCAACAGGACTCGCGAACTCCCGACCAGCGAATTCCCGATTTCTACAAGTATGTGGGCCCAAGCCTTTAAACATCGCAAACCCCGAATCCCGATGAGGTTTAATGTTATTATCTCAGTTAGGAATTAATTTGCTTAGGATTAGAATGAAGTTAGAATATAGAGTGGGCATTACAAGACCGGAGATCAATTTGTATATGACAGAAATGACATGTTTAAGGTTCATTCACAATGAAGTGCTAGCGTTAAAGCTTGTCAATTGCATTTCCAAAGAGAATTAGGAAGGTGGCGGGGGTAGGGAACAACAATTAAGGAATGGCTAATTATCGAAAGCGGTTGGTAATGCTTCTAAATAGGACTACAAGATACAACCGATAGAGGTGAGGGACTGAGGGTCAAATTGTATCTCTTAGGAGTGTTGACCACAGAACGTGTAACATGGAAGAGGACATGATGATGCATTCATATGGACAAACTATATATCGTGGAACTCCAAGTACTGTTTGCTAGTCATGGAACACTAGAAACACAATCCTGAGGCAGTTAGTCTGAGAACCCGCAATCGAAAAAAAATAAAGGGCAGACTCGATACACAGTAAATGTACAATTTCATGGAGATACAACCAAATTGGGGCTTAGTATTGAAAGGAATGACGAATGACTGGGTTCGTGATGGGGCATTCCACTAGACAAATTGTATATCATAGAACTCCAGAAACTGTTTGCAAGTTGTGGAAGGTTCCAAACACAATTTTGAGGCCGTCAATTTGGGAACCCATAATCGAAAAAGTGTCCAAGTATGGAATAAGGAAACGCTGGGCCAGACTTGTATTCGCTAATATATTGAAATTTTTAATATCTTTTCCATTAGATGGAAAGATATTCTTTGCATGTTTTTGGACAATTTATGTAGGGATGGTTAGTCCTCAAGACTTCTGCTTATTAATGACAATCCTTACGGTTGTTGCATGATGGAATTTTAGTATTAAACCTTTGGCGTTGTATATTTGGAAAGAAGTATGAGGATGGATAGAACATGAAACAGTGACCAGGAATTGGAGATTTCGTGAACCCGCCAATAGGAGGATCCAAAATAGGGTGCCAAGGCCCTCCCCAGAAGATGTGAGGCCCCAACGGTCAAATTGTATCACTCGAAACATTTGAATGCATAATCTGTAACACCGAAGAGGGGATGATGTCATAATCTAGTATTCAATTTGTATATAGCGGAGGAATGGGTACCAATTCTTTCATACTAGTGTGTTCAGTTATCACTAGTAAGAGAATAATTAATGTATATTAGGAAGGATGGGAAGTTAGTGGGGATGGAAGGCAGTGACAGATAATTTGAAACATTTGTGAACCGTGGTAGAGTGAAGCTTGTGATTTCGAGGAGTCTGCAATGGAATTGTATATCATGGAAGTTTTGATTGCAAGATGTATATCATGGAACAAGAAGCAATAGAGTTTGAACGCGCCAACTCAGCAACTGTAGCCATAAAATTGGCTAAGTATGGAAAGCAATAGTGGTCGGTTGGATTCATCATGTGAAGATATAGATGGATATGAAGATATGTCAGCTTGTCAATGCTGGAACACGTGGTCATAGAAAGGAGACTAATTATATAACAATAAAGTGATAATACACACAAAGAAGGAAAGGGAAAAAGGGATAAGGAGTCCACAGTGAAATTGTAGATCAAGAAAGTTTTGAGTACAAGATGTATATCACGAAACAAGAAGTAGCATAGTTCGAATGTGCCAAACCTGCAACCACAGCCATAAAATTGGCTAAGTATGGAAAGGAAAAATGGTCATTCAGATTCGTCATGTGAAGATATAGATGGAGATGAAGATATGTCAGCCCGCCAACGTTGGAACATGCGGTCATATAAAGGAGACTAAGTATATAACTAGAAAGCAATAATACATGAGAAGAAGAAAAGGGAAAAAGGGATAAGGAGTCCATGCTGAAATTGTAGATCACAGAAGTTTTGAGTGCAAGATGTATATCACAGAACAAGAAGCAACAGAGTTGGAAAGCACCATCCCGACAACCATGGCCATAAAATTGGCTAAGTATGGAAAGAAAGAGCAGTCAGTCAGATTCGTCATGTGAGGATATAGATGGAGAAGAATATATGTCATCCCACCAATGTTGGAACCTACGAGCATAGATAGGTGACTAAGTATATAACTAGAAAGTGATAATACACGAGAAGAAGAAAAGGGAAAAAGGACTAAGTATCTCACAAAAGAAAATCTACTATTCATTCATTAATGCCAATCTTTTCAAACCCTTGGTGATTTCTTACTAGTAAAATCATAAATCGAATATCGCGGAAGTTCTTTCGGTGCAAGATGTATATGAAAAAATAGGAGACATAAGTGTTGAATACCACAAATTCGGGACTTGGGAAACAAATAATTGGCTATGTATTTAAAGGGACCGCGGTTGGTCAGGCTCATGGTGTCAAGATATAGATAACTAGCTACCAATTTGTGAATCCAAGAGGCCGTGATCATATAGATGCGACCAAATATAAAACGACAAAGGGATAATAGATGGGTAGAAAAGAGGAAAAATTAAAAGAGAAAATGTTTATATTTATTACAACAATATTCATATTAATATATATTAATAGATTATTTCTGGTCCAAATGTAACTCATCTTCCAATTTGCAGGATCTTGTTTAGTTTGCAAGTTTCGTTGAAATCCATAAGCAATAGAAAGGGAAAAAACGGCAGATGACTGGGCTCGTGACAGGGCAGTCCAGTGGAAAAACTATATATCGTGGAACTCGGGGCACTTTTTGGAATTTGTGGAAGATTCAAAACGGAATTTTAAAGTTGGCAGTTTCATGAACTCGCCAATGCGAGGATCCAAAATAGGGTGAAAAGGTATCCCCAAAATACATGAGGCCCTATGGTCAAATTGTATAGGTTGGAACATTTGAATGCATAATGTGTAACATGGAAGAGGTGACGATGTCGTAGTTCAGTATTCAATTTGTATATGGCAAAGGTTTGGGTGCTAATCCTTTCGTACCAGTGTGTTCAGTTGTCACTAGTAAGAGCATAGTTAATGTATATGAGAAAGGAAGTGAAGTTAGTGGGGATGGAAGGCAACGACAGATACTTTGAGACATCTATGAACCCTCATAGACTAAATTTTGTGAGTTCAAGGAGTTTGGGATGGAATCACATATCACATAAATTTTGAGTGAAAGATGTATATCATGGAAGAAGAAGCAGTCAAGTTGGTAGGCTCCAACCCGACAACGGTGGCCATACAATTGGCCATGTATGGAAAGGAATAAAGGTCGGTCGGATTCGTCATGTGAGGATATATATGGGGATGAATATATGCTAGCCCACCAACCCTGGAACCCACGATCATAGAAAGGTGACTAAGTATATAACTAGAAAGTGATAATGGACCGGGAGAAGAAAAGGGGAAAAGGTATAAGTATCTCATAGTAGAAATCTACTTTTCGTTTATTGATGCCAATATTTTCGAACTCTTGGTGAGTTCTCATTGGTAAAATCATAAATTACAAAGCACGAAAGTTCTTTGGCTGCAATATTTATATGAAAGAACACGGGACATAAGTGTTGGATACCGCAAAACTGGTACCTGGTAGCCAGATAATTGGATAAGTATTGGCAAAGAGAAAAATTTTATATTTATTCCAATAGTATTCATATTAATATATATTAATAGATTATTTCTGGTTCAAATGTAAATCATCTCCCAATTTCCAGGATGTTGTTCGGTTCGCAAATTTTGTTGAAATCATAGAAGTTTTGAGTGCAAGATGTATATAATAGTACAAGAAGCAATAGAGTTCGGAAGCACCAACCTGACAACTGTGGCCATAAAATTGGCTAAGTATGGAAAGGAACAGTGGTCAGTCGGATTCTTCATGTGAGGATATAGATGGATATGAAGATATGTCAGCCCACCAACCATGGAACCCGCAATCATAGAAAGGGGACTAAGTATATAACCAGAAAGTGATAATAGACGGGAAGAAGAAAAGGGAAAAAGGGATAAGTATGTCACAGAAGAAAATCTACTATTCATTTATTATTGCAGATCATGGAGTTTCTTTGGCTACAAGATGTATATGATGGAACAGGGGACATAGGTGTTGGATACTGCAAACCCAAGACCCAGTGGCCAGATAATTGGCTAAGTTTTGGCCAAGAAAACGTTTTTACATTTATTCCAATAGTTTTCATATTAGTATATATTAATAGATTATTTCTAGTTCAAATGTAAATCATCTTCCAATTTGCAGGATGTTGTTCGGTTCACGAATTTGTTGAAAACAATAAGCAATAGAAAGAAAAAGTTATATATATACATGACGCAACATTTGTTTTGTATATGCACGTATATTATCAAATAGAAGAATCTTCAATATATTGAACAGGAACATGATGTCAACACTTGAGTTTCCTTATTGTAATAGTCATTAATTCATTGTATTTATGGGACCCGAAGAATGGAAGCATGACGGGTCCTCCAATTTTTTTCTTTAAGCATACGGTGGGCTCCAGATAAGTATGGGCTATGAAAAGATATTCTTCCATGTAAAATGTAAGGAACAAACAGAGTATCCTTTATTTAAATCGAAGTATTGGGCAACAGAAGGAAAATCTTGTCATCCATGTTTAACGACACACAAAAAAGGTAGTAAATAAAATGAAAAGCAATACCATAGATTGGAAAACACCATTAAAAAAATCGCAAACATTATATATTCAAATAATATGGGTTACAAAATATAGCTGAGAATATTTTCCACAATGACTGTTATTTGGCCTGTCGCCGACCAAAAAATATATATACAATACTAAACCTTGTGGATAGTCTTCTTGATGATCAAATGCTTGATTCGTAAAAAACAATGAGTTGAATATCAATTTCAGGTCTTGGACTTCATTGCTGTTGCAAACTAGATCTATCCCAACTTTTTGAATAGATTGTCTCTTCTAGATATGGCCTGCTTGTATTGGTTGGTTATTCAACATTCCATTATTTGTTAACTGTTAATTTCCCTCTATCGTTGAAAACTTGGGTTTTAAGGTACCTTCCTTGTAATGTTTCTGACCATTGAAATCGCAAACAACCTAGAAATGTGATTTAGGCCCAATTCAAAGTTGAGCAAGTCATTTTATGTGTCGTCAGCTTTGGGGGAAACAAATCCTATTAGGAAACAAAAGTTGAGACGAAAAAAAAATTCAAGTATGTTGTGACTGCTATTCTCCCTGTATTCGATCATTTATTTGGTTGAAAATCTTGCTTGAAGATTTGTATGTTGAACTTCTTTGTTTTATTATGGTAAATTGGAAGGGACGTTCAAGCCAGCTTCAAAATGTTCCTATGTTGAAGTACATAGCTTCTTCCAACAACACATGTCTGGAAAGTGCATCAAATGTTGCAGATCGTATTAGAATATGTCTTTCGTCATAGGGGTGGCACACATGGTGGCCCAAAAAAAGGTCTGGAATGTTCGGAAGTGATGCCAAATATTACTCCATGGCTGAATACACTCAGAAGGAAATTATAAAATTGGATACCAATGAACATGAGAAAATGTATGCACGTTTGAATCAGCATTCTAAAATTACAGAACGTTTTATGCCAAAGTTGTAACAAAATTGACAGAGAGCTAGTTTCTATGTCAAATAGTGTTGAGTGACCTCTGTATGCAGTAACAAACTAGACATACAATAAACTTTCGATCACTACTAACACTAATGTCAAGTGTAAGAAGTCGTGATCCTAGGTTCCAGGTAGTTTCACCTCTAGGCATCCACATAGGCATTCACCCCAGGCTATAGATATCTTCGACTTTGGACATTGACATTGGCAGTGGTGATGGGAACAGTGCTACTAACTACAATGCAACAATGTGGTGAACAAGAAGGGTTGTCATTGTCAAAGAACTTAAACTGTAGGATTTTCAGACTTGCAAAGAACATCGTCTTTAGTGTTTCTTTCTCAAAAAATCTACAATGTTTCTTTGAGTCCATAAATCTTTTCACATTGGGTGTCCTATGCGATAATGACCTTGACATTAGGTACATGTCAGACATCTATTATCTTACATCGCAGTGTTAATGCAATTGACATAGTGGATGACGACTCAATTGCATTGGCACAAACAATATTAATTTTGTGATTAATTAACATCCTCGAAGGACATGAATCCTGAACAATGCCTAAAACTTTTCGAACAACCATCTGTTAAAAAAATACATTGTTCTATATTTTCAAAAATAAGAAATTGTATGGTTTGAGCATTTGTTTTTTCAAATATCGCATCAACTGTAATAGAAGAAATGCACTTTCCTTATCCAAAGCAAGAGAGACAACAAGAATATTGACATTAGGTGGAAAATGATATGGAAACACACCACTACATTAAGGTCTCTTCTAAATAATGCAATAAAATGATTACATGAAGGTGGTAGTAAAAGGTGATTTTTAGAAATCAAATGATTACATGAACACGTGAAATTTCTTGCAGAAGGTGGTAGTATAGAGTAATCCTCAGAAAGTGTTGCAAAGTCCATAATCCAGAAATATTTCCCATTAACATTTTCCAGTTACATGTCACTGCAGGGATTAGAAATTTTTGACACCGTCGTTCCCTGGTTATATAGCCACCTTCAAGTAGGAGGGGAATATTCATGTAAATAGATTAAACCCATCGACCCAGATACAATCATATGCGTAGGAGTAGTAAAATAAAAAATGTGCAGTAGCGATAGATAGTTGATTGTATGTGGAGTCTGTAACTACATCCAGAGGACAGTGAACAAACTTTGACAATGAATATGGCTTTCTGTCAAGTCTGTTACCACACCCAGAAGTAGCTCAACAAACTTTGTAATAGAAACTTCTGTAATTTTAGTATGTCATTTTAACCACTCATACAGTTTCTCTTACTCACAATGATCCAAATCTATAATTTCCTTATGAGTACATTCGTGAATGGAGTAATATTTCACGTCATTTCTGAATATTACAGACCATTTTGCAAGCCACGGTACGTGTGACTCCTCTAACGGAATAAAAATTCTTGTGTGCTTTGCAGAATTTGATACACTTGCCAAATTTGTGTTGCTGGAAGAAACTATATACTTTAATGAAGGAGCATTTTGCAGGTGACCTAAAAACCCCTTCCAACTCCCAGGAAGAAAACAAATAATATCAACAAAAAAATCTCCAGGCGGGCCTTTTAACCAACCAAAGCATCGAATACAGCAAGAACACCAATCAGAAGATACTTGTTTTTTTGTTTTTTTTCCCCTGTCTGAGTTTTTGTTGGCTAATAGAGTTCTTTTTTGGCTCAAATATCACATAACATAAAACCATTCTTTCGTCTTTCAATTGGGCCTCTATGGCATCTCTAAGGTTTCTTACATGTCCATGACCAGGAAAATTAGAATGAAGGCACGCTAAAGCCCAACTCTTTGATGATAGAGACAAATTGGAATATGTATTTAAAATCAACGTTCTATGATGATAGTATAATATCCTGTAGATTTTGGTTTAATTCATCTTAATGGAAGATTCCCTCGATATTTTTTCTTATTAATGCCAATATTTTCTAATATGTGCGTCGAATAGTGACTATTAGCACGTAATAACATTCCCATATCCGAGAAGATTCTCAAATATGACAACCTGTAACATATGCACAATATTAAAGAGGGACATGACATCAAGACCTCTGTGGATGATACGTTCATGGATGGTAGTGTGGTAGTACAATATTGTAATGTTACTATGATGATGCCTTTAAAAAACTAAAACAACCAATATATTTTTTGCTAATTCAAAATACCAATATTTTAGCTTATTAATGCCAATCTTTTCGAATATGTGTGCTGAATAGAGACTAATAGCACGTAATAACATTCCCATATCCGAGCAGATTCTCAAATATGAAAACCCGTAACATATGCACAGTATTAAAGACGGACATGACATCAAGACATCTATGGATGACACGCTCATGGATGGTAGCGTGGTAGCACAATATTGCACTGTTAATATGATGATGCCTTAAAAAACTAAAATAGCCAATATTTCTTTTGCAAATTCGAAATGCAAGCAAATTTTTTTATCAGATCCAATAATATTCACGTGTTTAAGAATTTTAATGGGAGATTTTCTTGAGATTTCCGCTTATTAAAGCCAATATTTTCAAACTTGTCAGGTCGATTGTCACTTTTAAAATCATAATTAATGTGCATTAGGAAGGGAAGAAGGTGGTGGGATGGAGGGGAGAAAAAAAGCACTTTTCAACTTTTCTAAACCCGAGAACGCGTGAACCTGTGAAACTTTGAAGACTCAACTAAGTATGGAAAGGCATGTCAGACATATAGACTCATCATAGGTAGAGGCAGGTTTGCAAGTTTGAGGAGTCCAAGGTTGAATTATAGAGAACAAAAGTTCTAGGTGCAAGATGTATACCCTGAACACGAGTCACCATAGTTGGAGAGCGCCTATCCGTGAACCTGCATTCATAGAATTCGCTAAGTATGTAAATGAACGGTGGTATAGAATCTGCCATGAAGATGAATATTTGTTAGTTTTCCACATTGGGAACCCATCAGCACAAAAACATGACAAACTATAAAACCAAAAACACATAATAGAGGGTAAGAACAAAAGGTAAAAACGATCAAGTTTAGAAGAAATTGGATAAATATGCAAACGAACAGAAGTTGGTCAGACTTGTGATGTCAATATATAAATGGAGATGGTGATTTTTCAATTGGCCATCTCGGTAACCCATGACTACAAAAACATGGAAAAGTATAGAACCAGAAATGCACAATAGACCAGAAGAACAAAAGGTAAAAACGAGAAATTTTACAAGAGGAAAAAGAAAGGGAGAGAATAACTTTATCGTTCATACAACAAGACTTACTCTCATAGCTATAAAGGCATAGAAATACATTAACCATGGGAAAAAACATCGTCGGCTATGAAATATAGTTGGAGGCCGACAAGCACTGGTTGAAGCCATAAGAGATGAAATTTACATTGGCTGTAAAATTTTGCATCTTATTTTATCTTAATAGTATTTTCTGGGGAGCCAACTGCAAAACAATGTAAGAACAGATCCAACTGAAAATGCAACACCCCAACATTGCAAATCTTAAGTAAAAAAGAGCAAGAAACAAATAACAACCTAGTTAAGAAGCACCAAAAGTCCCAACTCCAGTCGTAGGACCCGAACCCTGAAAATTTGAATCAAACCAAAATAAGAAGAGTCCATCGAAAAAAGAAAAAAAAGCACCAACCAATCGACCAAGAACAATATTGGCCAAATTCACTGCACATAAGATTGTATCAAAAAATTCAAAGGAAAATGTACTGCAACACATCTGTTAACCAAATAGTTCAGGCTTCGATACATGCCACATAAAATTCAAAGCTGGGAGGACCATCCAAAGACCAATGTTCGACACAAAACCTACCTCCATCACAGAAACAGTCATGCATCGCAATAGGAAATCATATTACAAAGATGTTCTGCAAGAGGATTTTGACCCAGACATCCCCAGTAGTCAAATTTCCCATGTGTAAACTGTAATATCAAGAGAAAATAAACACGACACCCAAATCCTCTCGTCAATGGGGAACGAAATATTGACAGTTCAAATCACTTTTTCATAACCCCAAGTGTGCAAACTGCAACAAGACCAACAGACAAACAAGAACAACAACAATAGGAAAATAAGAAATCAATGAACATACAAGAAGCAAGCGTGAACCAGTGAACCAACAATGCCACTAAATAACAATATTTTCAACATTGACTGCATAGATCATTGCATAAAAAAAAAAAAAAATGATTTCTTAAGAATGTAACAGGCATGCTAATTAAATATTTAAGGTTGTGAAGCCTGTTAGGTAAACATTTATGTTGGTCATAACTGCTCTATAAACATTTAAAAAAGAATGTAGTTTTCCATCTCTGTTACGTACAAAAAAGAAACATTGATTACATTATTTTATAAAATAATAATAATAATAATAAATTAATTACAATAGTTTGAACAATAGAACCTATGTAAGTAAACAAAAATATTCAAAAGACAAAACTTATAAAGAACTGACTATCTATCTTCAAAACTTTGGATATGCAAACATTTCAAGAAAAAAACAAGAAACTAATAACAACTCAGAAAGACCGTATATGATCAATTTTTTGGGATATGGTAACATATAAAACATTGGGACTAGAGAAGATGACAATAAGACCTACAATCTATTATCCAATCAGATCATGACATATATGCTATTTTTTATTATATAAGAATCAAAGTTCGTAGTTCCCTAGCTCCAACAGTAGATATTATGCAAATATTTGTTGTCAAAGGACAAACTAATATGAAGTCAAAGAATTATCGATCACTATAGTCCCTCTACACCTTCGGTAGGGACTAATAACTCTTTGAGAAATGGGTTTTAGCTAATTATTGAAATTGAAATGGGTTGTTGTGATTTTTCAAATTTAGTGTAGTTAAATATCAATCTATAATGTAAAAAAAAATAAGAACGTTTTTTTTTTCTTTTGAAGATTACAATGCCTTATTGATTGAAACTTTTTCTAACTGCGTTAGATGATAGATATGAAGAATTGAGGTAAATTATAGAACTTGGATAATATTTGTAACATTATCACATATTATTTTTAAATTAAATAGAAAAAATTTAAACTATATAATATAAAAGAGAGAAATCTATAAATATATATTAATATTAATTAACATATACACAAAGCAAAAGTAAAATTTTTAACATTTACTTCAACTAATTTGGCTTGTGAGACATATGCTAGTATTTTTTTGTTGTTTAGGAAAACTCAACTTTGGAATGTCAAACACCTTTCTTCTCTCTCATAGATACAAAATAGCTCTACACCCAAGTTTTGGACCTAGATTGTATGGAAATATATTGCCCCAACAACAAACTAAAAAATGAGGGTATATCCATTTTGACTCGCTAATTATTTGGATACAAAGTGTTTATTTATTCCTCTTGGTTCTTAATAGATCCCGAGTTAAGATTGTTCTAAGATAGTATAATTGCACAAAGAGAAGAAATTTACATTTTAGAACCCATTATAAATGAGACATATAACTTATTTGTGTAATGCTCTTAAAACAACAACTAGTCTTAGATATATCAAGACACAAAATAATTGAAATCCATAAAGGTTGAAATCATTTTAAGGCTGTAAAAGATAAGATATTTTCATCTAGAGGGATTCATCCATCTCTAATATTAATAGATCTAGGGTTAATATGAATATAGAACAAATTTGTTTTTGGAAATGCAATCGATCTATCTATCTATCTATCTATCTATCTATATAT
>JASDQU011177315.1:24280-39303 GCA_032191745.1 Picea mariana
ACTACTCAAGAAATAATCTGAGCCATAAAACTGTCTCATAAAGCACTACATCTGATTTCCAAGGCCCTGCAACGAAAACCCAAGTGATATAATCCTCAACGACCCTGCCAATCTCCTACAACGAGTCTCTCTCCAAAGATGGTGTGCCCCTCTTGCTGGAATCCCTCAACTGGTGCACCCTCTCTCTATCTGCACATGAAACTGATGTAGAATCCTCCTACAACTGAGTAGATATGGAACTAGAATGGTGTGGAAGAGTATTGCATCTCCGAGACCAAGCTTGGGACAAGATAGGTGGAATCTTTCACCACCGAATCGTCCTCTAGGGTTTCTTATGTCAAAACCCTCAAAACCCCCAATATTGGGCTCACTAGCTAGAATCCAGAAATCAAAATAAGATCATACATGAATGATGAGTAGAGGCCCTTGCCTTCCTTTTATACTTTTCGTCTCACCTTGTCCCTCCAAAGTGACTTTCATTTTATTAATATTTTATTAATTAATTAAATCACCTTAATTAATTAACTAACCTTTTTACCTCTGAAAATCTCCTTATCTCTCATTGTGGCTTCCATGGCCACTGAAAGTCACTTCTAGCCATCCCATCCTATAGTGTTGCTCCTCCCGATCCAATGAGCTATTACACTGAGAGGTTCCTCCAAGTAATGTGCCCAAAATGCCCTCTTCAGTGATTTTAATTAACTTATAGCTCAAAATAGTCAAAATCATGGAAATCATCGGAATGGAACGAAACCAAAGCCAACCTATACGGAATGGCTCAGAATGATGGAATATGATGATAAATGCCAATTGGACCCCAAAATGCCTCTCAAATACCCCTGTACTCGCTATAACATCCATCTGTCTACTCTGGTCATCATAAGTCTCTACCCTGTGATGATGTCCCAAAGTGGGGACATTACACAAGATGTATACCCTGAACACGAGTCACCATAGCTCGATAGTGCCTATCTGCGAACCTGCATTCATAAAATTGGCTAAGTATGTAAACGAATGGTGGTATAGAACCCTCCATGAAGATGAAGATTTATTAGTTTTCCACATTGGGAACCCATCAGCACAAAAACATGACAAACTATAAAACTAGAAACACATAATAGAGGGTAAGAACAAAAGGGAAAAACGATCAAGTTTAGAAGAAATTGGATAAATATGCAATTGAATAGAAGTCGGTCGGGCTTGTGATGTGAATATATAGATGGAGATGGTGATTTTTCAATTGGCCATCTCGGGAACCCACAACTACAAAAACATGGAAAAGTATAGAACCAGAAATGCACAATCGACCAGAAGAACAAAAGGTAAAAACGAGAAATTTTACAAGAGGAAAAGGAAATCGAGAGAATAACTTTATTGTTCATACAATAACACTTACTGTCATAACTATGAAGGCATAGAAATACATTAACCATGGGAAAAAACATCATCGGCTATGAAATATAGTTGGAGCCCGACAAGCACTGGTTGAAGCCGTAAGAGATGAAATTTACATTGGCTGTAAAATTTTGCATATTATTTTATTTTAATAGTATTTTTTGGGGAGCCAACTCCAAAACAATGTAAGAACAAATCCAACTACAAATCCAACACCCCAACATCACAAATCTTAAGTAAAAAAGAGAAAGAAACAAATAACAACCTAGTTAAGAAGCACCAAAAGGCCCAACTGTAGTCGTAGGACCCAAACCCTAAAAATTTGAATCAAAACAAAATAAAAAGAATCCATCGAAGAAAAAAAAAAGAACCAACCAGTTGACCAAAAACAATATTTGCCAAATTCACTACACATAATATTGTATCAAAAAATTTGGAGGAAAATGTACTGCAACACATCTGTTAACCAAATAGTTCAGGCTCCGAGACATGCCACATAAAATTCAAAGCTGGGAGGACCATCCAAAGGCCAATGTTTGACACAAAACCTACCTCCATCACAAACAAAATCATGCATCGCAATAGAAAATCATATTAGAAAGATGTTTTGCAAGAGAATTTTGACCTAGACATCCCCAGTAGTCAAATTTCCCATGTGTAAACTACAATATCAAGAGAAAATAAACACAACACCCAAATCCTCGCGTCAATGGGGAATGACATATGGGCAGTTCAAATCTCTTTTGCATAACCCCAAGTGTGCAAACTGAAACAAGACCAATAGGAAAAAAAGAACAACAACAACAGGAAAATAAGAAATCAATGAACATACAAGAAGCAAGCATGAACTAGTGAACCAACAATGCCACTGAAGAACAATATTTTCGACATTGACTGCATATAACATTGCATATAAAAAAAAAAACAAGGAAAAAATGTATTGTAAGAGGCATGCTAAGTAAATATTTAAGGTTGTGAAGCCTATTAGGTAAACATTTATGTTGGTCATAACTGCTCTGTAAACATTTAAAAAAGAATGAATTTTTCCTTCTATGTTACGTACAAAAAAGAAACTTTGATTACATTATTTTATAAAATAATAATAATAATAATAAATTAATTACAATAGCTCGAACAATATAACCTATGTAAGTAAACAAAAATATTCAAAAGACAAAACTTATAAAGAACTAACTATCTATCTTCAAAACTTTGGATATGCAAACATTTCAAGAAAAAAACAAGAAACTAATAACAACTTAGAAAGACCATATATGATACATTTTTTGGGATATGGTAACATATAAAAAATCGGGAATAGAGAAGATGACTATAAGACCTCCAATCTATTATCCAATCAGATCATGACATATATGTTATTTTTTATTATATAAAAATCAAAGTTCTTAATTCCCTAGCTCCAACAGTAGATATTATGCAAATATTTGTGGTCAAAGGACAAACTAATATGAAGTCAAAGAATTATCGATCGCTATAGCCCCTCTACGCCTTCGGTAGGGACTAATAACTCTATGAGAAATGGGTTTTAGCTAATTATTGAAATTGAAATGGGTTGTTGTGATTTTTCAAATTTAGTGTAGTTAAATATCAATCTATAATGTAAAAATAAATAAGAACGTTTTTTTTTTTTTTGGAGAAGATTGCAATACCTTATTGATTGAAACTTTTTCTAACTACGTTAGATGATAGATATGAAGAATTGAGGTAAATTATAGAACTTAGATAATATTTGTAACATTATCACATATTATTTTTAAATTAAATAGAAAAAATTTAAACTATATAATATAAAAGAGAGAAATCTATAAATATATATTAATATTAATTAACATACAGACAAAGAAAAAATAAAATTTTTAACATTTACTTAAACTAATTTGGCTTGTGAGACATATGTTAATATTTTTTTGTTGTTTAGGAAAACTCAACTTTGGAATGTCAAACACCTTTCTTCTCTCTCATAGATACAAAATAGCTCTACACCCAAGTTTTGGACCTAGTTTGTATGTAAATATCTTGCCCCAACAACAAACTAGAAAATGAGGGTATATCCATTTTGACTCGCTAATTCTTTGGATACAAAGTGTTTATTTATTCCTCTTGGTTCTTAATAGATCCCAAGTTAAGATAGTTCTAAGATAGTATAATTGCACAAAGAGAAGAAATTTACATTTTAGAACCCATTATAAATGAGACATATAACTTATTTGTGTAATGCTCGTAAAACACCAACTAGTCTTAGATATATCAAGACACAAAATAATTTAAATCCATAAAGGTTGAAATCATTTTAAGGCTATAAAAGATAAGATATTTTCATCTAGAGGGATTCATCCATCTCTAATATTAATAGATCTAGGGTTAATATGAATATAAAACAAATTTGTTTTTGGAAAGGCAGTCTATCTATCTATATATATATATATATCCCAACAAAAAAATGTGCTTATATTCAAGGAGAAAATAAATACAATCATCAGGTGCATATGGAAAATGAAAACAATTCCTCCATGTGTGTTTGGTCATCAAAAAATTTCAATCCTCCATCCTCATAACTTCAGCAGGGAAGTTCTCTAGATAGTATTAATTATATTGGGTGTGTGAACAAAGTTGGTGGATGAAAACATGACAAGGGGGTGCAATCTCGGGTAGCAAATAAATGTGTTAATTAATTATTACTTTACTCTAATATATAATTATAATGTATTAATGTAATACATCAATATCTTATATTAATGTATNGAAAACGTGACAAGGGGGTGCGATCCCGGGTAGCAAATAAATGTGTTAATTAATTATTACTTTACTCTAATATATAATTATAATGTATTAATGTAATACATCAATATCTTATATTAATGTATTAATGTATACAAATTAAAGGTTTATTAATGTATAAATTAAGGTATTAATTTACATTTGTGTAATGTAACATATTAATCTATTGATACATTGATATTGAATTAATTGATGGATACATTATTAGTGTAATATATTAATCAATTAATACATTAATACATTATTAACTTATATATTGATGATGATGATGATGATGATTAATGTTCACTAATACCGAATTGGTCTATAGGACCTTAAGAGGGTAAGTCATTACTTTTGATATTTTAGAATTTTGTTTCTGTGCTCAACAATCATTAAGAGAATCTTTCCAAGACCACCATACTTTTGTTGGTTTAAGAGGTTAGGAAAGCTGGTAGTGTGACAAATATTTCTAAAATTAGATCTGATATGGGTATAGGCTAGACAATGTAAGAGAAAGTGCTTTTCATTTTCAACATTCTTAGTGTGACAAAGGTGACATACTCTTTCATCCCATGGTGTTTTAGGAATTGACCAGTGCCCAGTTTCACTATGGAGCTCATAAGCATTTGTTCTTATCTTAGCAATGATTATTTTTTTATTTACACTTGGCATAACAGATAGATAATTTTTATCTTCTAGATTAGGGTTGATTACATCCTTATAATACATTAATTTTCTTTTTTAACTCTTTATCATACCACATTTTCTCTTTAAATTTTGATTTGATTTTTTTTTAATAGTATCTTTATTCTGCAAAATAGTGTCTTCCATGATTCCCCAATAGTTTAGCGAAGACCATTCATCTTTATGCCATCCTCTCTTGAGTCGATGGTGGTTATGACTCGATTTTGAAGGAATTTTAGGAAGCCTCTTGTCTTCCATGTTGTTTAAATAGTTCTTATACGTTACATATCTAGTCATATTCATGCTATCAATGGGGGAGAGGCTTGCTTCCAAGAGGAGGATGGGATAGGGTGTATTTCCTTTAATTTTGAGATTATAGGTTATACAATTCTTTTGTATTTTCTCTGTCTTTATCCAGGATTCATGAGAGATACTACAACCCCAGTCTTCACATCCATAAAGAATAACAGGTGTAGCATAAGTCTCAAAGATGAGCTTATTCTTATACCAACTCCAAAAATCAATGGATTTACAATTGTTTTCAAGCCCATAATAAGCTTTCCATCCCCCAATAATCCTTTTCTCAATGCTATAATTGCAATTGAGCTTGTGGTGAATATCAATTCCAAGATATTTGTATGAAGTCACTTCCTACAAGTTTTTGTTGTCATATACTAAGGTATCATAAGGTATCTTATTGGATTTAATAATCATGACCTTAGTCTTACCAATATTAAAAGTCATACCCATATTGCAGCAAAAATCCTTGAGGATTCTTAGTTGGTTTTCAAGATCATGGGGACTCCTTTCCATAAGAACGATATCATTAGCATAAAGAATAATATTGATGACTATACCAATGAGAGTAGGGCCTACACAACCTTTTTTTTCCAAGCAATCTTCTAACTTGTGAATGTATATGTCAAAAAGGGTGGGGGACAAGGGAAAACCTTGTTTGACATTGATATTGTAGTTAATCTCTTTTGACTAGCACCCAATGTTTTTAAACTTAGCAATAACATTCTCATACATCCTTATTGCAGTAGCCATTAACTCGAGAGGCACTTTTATCTCTTCCAACCCATAACAAAGATTTTTCCTAGGAACCATGTCAAAATATTTTCTAAAGTCAACCAAACAACAAAAGAGATTGGTTTTAGTATTGTGGAACTCCTCTGCAATAATCCTAAAGGTGAAAAGATGGTTCACAGTTGAATGATATATGCTAAACCCAACTTGGCCTTTATCTCTTTTAGCGTTACTTTCTATCCAAAGGCTAATCTTCTTTTCCAAAATAATTCCTTAAATCTTGGCTAGAATCGAGCTAATCATAATGGTCCTATAATTAGAGGGAATGTTTCTATCCCCATTTTTGAAACTAGGAACAATGAGGATTTGTGTCCAGGGTTTAGGGAAGCCCTTCTTGAATGTTAAATTGAATATCTTGTGTATGTGAGGGATAAGGATTGACCCTCCCATTTTAAAAATTTCAGCTTGGTAGCCTTCAATGTCCTTAGCTTTCCCATTTACAAGCCGCTTAACCCTGAACTCTATGTGATCTGAAGAAAAAACTTCTTCCTTTGTAGGGACAATAGGAATTGTGTCCATGGAATTAGGGAACTGGTAAAGAATTTTAAGGTAGGAATTCTAGTCCCTTAAGGGAATCCTATTATTTTCTTTATTATTTTGTTTTAAAATTTGGCTCCAGAACTCGTTAGGATCCAGCTTATATAGTTGTGAAAGTTTCTCTTTCCTTTTATTGATGTAGTACCTTTTTTTCCTTTTAATTATGGATTTGTACATAATGATATTATTGAGTTTTGAGGACTCATTATAAGAATCCCTAATGGATATCCTAGCAATTTTACATTCTTTATCATAGAAAGGGTTGGTCGTTCTATTATTATTTTTATAGGAAACCTCAAAAGAGAACTTGTTAATAGAAGTGGAAAGGGTAGTTGTAAAATTATGATAGATTTCTTCAATTTTTTCCATATATGTTAGGATATTTAATATACTATTTAAATACTTTAAGAAAATGTCAATTTTACTTTTGTTAAAGTGCAAATTCCTTTGATTATTAGAATTCTCTTCAATGGAAATCCTATGCATGGAAAAGTTTAGAGTTAGGGTTAAAGGTTTATGATCAGAGTCAAGCTCATTGATATGAACCCGAGGGGTGATTAGTTTCCAATAATTGGTTGATTTTGTCACTCCTTCAAAAGGGTCAGTTATAGATTGTTTGACTTGAGTGATTTGCAATTAAAGGTAAAGTTGAAGTCTTATAAGCTTGAATCCAAAGTGAATAAAATCTCTTTAGTTTTTCTTAGGTGTTATATGCCATGCTTGCATTTAATATCCTATGTGTGTAAATTCATAGAAAAGAAACATAAGAACATAATACACATAATGGATATGACACTTCCCCTGATAATGGAGTTCATGCGATGCGGGCTATGTCTTTGGGTCATGCTCTAAAGCTTGACCACTTTATTCTCCTCGTTGTAATAATGTCTCTCCTTTACAAGTTGTAAGGCCAAGTTTCCTTTTCGGTGATGACAACAAGAGATCTGAGTGTGATTAGGAATGTATACAAGCTTCATAAGTTCTCATGCTTATGAGGCATCCATGAAGATGACATGGACATCATTCCGACATACTCAATACATAAAAAGAGGAAGAATGAAATATGACCCCCATCACCATGGAGCCATAGAGTGTTTTAGATCTTCTACTCAGATCCAAGAATAAATATGCATCCCATACAAATATCCCGAAACTACGAGATTTAGAACTGCTTCATTGGCCACTTATCATGCAAATGCCACAATTTCTCTGTCACATGTAAATGATTGGTTTTATGTAGAAAAAGAGAAGAAAAAAAGAGATATAAGGAATAAGATAATATTGTTGCCTTTTTTCAGCCTCACCATTCTCCTTCAGACCTATAACATGCATGTTATGCTACAACATTTAATGATAAAACAACATAATGAAAAACATGCTTACATTGTATTCTCGAAAACTTAGCTTGTTAATTTGAATCTCTGCTACAAAAATAGACCTCACCATTGGATTCACGTTGCCAAATTACCTAAAAATGACTCTTAAATCATCTCCATCAGACACAAGCACCTCCATACCTCCTCTAGATCTATGTCTCGATTTGAATGCAACCTTGTATTTAATGCACTCTCATATGCATAGAAAACCTTGCTCGGTATAGACCTGCAAGAACTAACGTGCTCCTTATTCTCTCCTGCAGTGGTGGAGTGGGTTCTTCAGCAAAGGTTTGGGTGGATATTCGAACAAGGCCATTGGTCGAGTTGGTTGGCATGCAAACATTATGGCATCAAAGTAGGGGGAGGTCCCAGGGTCAAGCCTACGGGACTTCCCATTTTGGTTTACATTATAATTGTTTGCGTAAAATATTGCGGTGCTCTAACTCTGGTGGATATGGTAGATATGGCAGGACCTCCACCATATTTGGTGAGGTCCTATCTTATATATATTTTTTATTTTTCGGTCATGGGTCGTCCTTGGGAATTTCGGGTGTGCCACGTGGTGCCCTCTTATTGGGCCATGTGGAGCCCAACTATTGACCCCTATTGTCCAGTCACCTACCATATGGGCATGATTTCATTTCCTTGTTGGTGTAGTTGTACGATGCCATGTGGCTCTTATGGAGGAAGCCACGTGTCTGTGTGGACTGCACAATCACCTGCCACGTGTCTGTATGGATGCCATGTCATCCTTCCATGTCATCCTGCCATGTCGCTGTATGAACTTCTACATCATCTTGGCACTATACAGACTTACACATCACTATACAGACTGCCACATGGCACGATCCGATTGGTCCACGAATCGATCCAAAAATGCCAAAACTAGGTGACACATGGAAGCCTTTGGTGTTGCCACATCATCATGTTGAAATCAACATCCCATGTGTCTCCTTTCTTCTCCTACCACGTGTGTTGTATGGATGTTGATTTCATCCATATGGATGATGATTTCAATAGTATGGATGTTGACTCATCCCCAGTTGACTGGGTTGGGTTGACCAAACCTTGACTGTGAATATCTTTCAATCCGTAAATGCGTTTGATGATTCATTTGCATCATTTTGAATCTTGTGACGTGCTCTTCGTGAGCATTCCATTTTCACTGAGTTTTGGGAAATTTGAACGTTTTCTCTTTCTCTTCCTACTAAAGCCATTCTGAGCCTCCTGGGACACTTCTAAAACTTCTGTGATATTCCCTAGATCCATCTAGATCACGCCTCCCAACTGAAAGGAATTTTGGTCCCCAAAATTATTTACATTATAAGTTTCATGTCCATTGTACTTACAATAAAAAACCCATGCCAAAACTATCTCACAAGGACTAACAATATCAACATGTTCTAGAAAAGAAGTGATCAACAATTTTCACTTTAACATAATACCCTTCTATAGGGTATGAATCACAACATGTGATTTACAAAGATGGCCATTCTCAATTAACTCAAAAATTTTCCCCATTCATTCAACTATTATGTCGAACATTTCCTATTTACTGAGTTGTCCTTCCTCTTCTAGTTGGTTTCCTCCTGATGGTGGATTTCCCTGCAACACTACCTGATTGGCTCTCTCCCTCAGAGGTGTCTGTCTGGTCTACTTGTTCCTCTTTGGGCGTAGATCTAGATGTAAGGCCCAACAAGTTGCCTCATGATGTCCATCTTTGCTAGAATGGATGCAATACCTTTTCTCTTTCAGAGATGCATTTCCCCTTCTCTTTTCCATGTGTGGAAAGCAATATTCCATCCTTGTCCTTCTCCTGGTTTCCATAACCTTCTTACATAAGGATTTTCTCTTCCAACGTTGGGACATTGCATGGTTATTCAATACAAAAAAAGTGCATGGTCTTTGATGCCACAAGCTCTGTTTTATATTATTAACATGCTTATAATCAAATGTCATTTTAGAGTTTCGATATTTCTTACACCTCGATGAGTTTACTTTAGAGTCAGAATAGAAAGAATATTTGGTCTCAACTCTGCCATTGTGATGCTCATCTCTCCCTGGAGATGTCTCGAATCCTTGATCATGATAAGTTGTGCTCTCGTCTTGCACTGAATCAATGTCATCCACTGATGAACTGTTGACTTATGGAGTCTCAGTGACTGTCCTAGGGCCTTCTTCCTAAATGTTTTTTTAGCTTTCTCCAACATCCTTTGCGACATATCCTATCCTAGCATAGCGAGGCCAAATCAACACCTTGATGGGATCCACAATACCTTGGCCATTGGTTCCAAGGCCTCCTCCTTTGTATCCCATTTTTCTTATCAACTTTAAATTGATGAAAGAAGTGTGTTGTTCAAGGATTTCAAAAGAATCATCAACATTAATGAAGAAAGGAAATACACATGGTTTATTTACTTCCATCTCAAAATGGGACTCTTTGTCTACTTCTTGAGAGGTATCTAGTTTTTCCCGGTGAGAATGATCAGTGGGAGATGCTTCTAGGAATCCTCTTTGGTTTCTGGATGTATGTAGGTCATATTCACTTGTTTGACAAAGTGTGCATGCATTTTCATTGTCATGCTTGCTATCATAACTGGTGAAGTTTCCATGGTCACAAGATGGTCTTATCATTTCCTCATTCATAGAGCCTTCCCTTGTTTACATCTTCATGGATTTCAAATTCTCTTGCAACCTTTAGTAAACTTCTTCAACAAGATCCAACAATGTCTTCAGTCCATCATTCTCTACTTGAAGCATTTGGTTGAGCTCTTGAAGCTCATCGAGCCATGACTGTCTTTGTGATATTTACATCCTTAGCTTCAACACCTGCAATTGGTATGAAGCTTGCTCTGATACCACATGATCTGAACCTGAGGGGTGATTAGTTTCCAATAATTGGTTGATTTTGTCACTCCTTGAAAAGGGTCAGTTATAGATCATTTTACTTGAGAGATTTGAAATTAAAGGTAAAGTTAAAGTCTTATAAGCTTGAATCCAAAGTGAATAAATCCTCTTTATTTTTTCTTATGTTTTATATGTCATGCTTTCATTTAATATCCTATGTGTGGAAATTCATAGAACATAAACACAAGAACATAATTCACATAATGGATATGACATGTCCCTTGATAATGGAGTTCACCCAATGTGGGATACGTCTTTGGTTCATGCTCCAAAGCCTAACCGATTTATTCTCCTCATTGTAGTGATGTCTCTCCTTTACAAGTTGTAAGGCCAAATTCCCTTTTCCTTGATGACAACAAGAGATCAGAATGTGATTAGGAATATATACAAGCTTCACAAGTTCTCATGTTGATGAAGCATCCATGATGCTAACATCGACATCATTCCCACATACTCAATACATAAAAAGAGGAAGAATAAAAGATGACCGCCATCACCATGGAGCCATAGAGTGTTTTAGATATACTTCTCAGATACGAGCATAAATATGCAGCCCATACAAAGATCGCAAAACTATGAGATTTAGAACTGCTTCATTGGCCAATTATCATGCAAGTGCCACAATTTCTCTGTCACATCTAATTGATTGGTTTTAGGTGGAAGAAGAGAAAAAAAGAAGATATATAAGAAATAAGTTTATCTTCCAGCCTTACTGCAGCCTCTCCATGCTCCTTCAAACCTATAACACACATTTTATGCTTGCAACATTTAATGACAAAACAACATAATGAAAAACATGCTTACATTGGCTTCTCAAGAACGTAGCTTGATGATCTGAAGATTTGCTAAAAAAAAATACCTCGCCATTGGATTCGCGTTGTCGAATCATCTAAAAACGAATATCAAATTGTCTCCATTGGACACAGACACCTTCAGGCCTCCTTTGGACCTCTGTCTCGATTTTTGTGCAACCATGCATTTAATGCACTGTCATCTACATGGAAAATCATTCTCAGTACGGGTCTAGGAGAATATGTGTGCTCCTTCTTCTCTCATGTAGTTGTGGACTAGGTTCTTAAGAAATGTTATGGGTAGATATCCCAACAAGGCTATTGGCCGAGTTGGTTGGCGTGCAAACATTAAGGCATCAAAGTAGAGGGAAGTCCCAGGGTCAAGCCCATGGGCCTTCCCATTTTGGTTTACGCTAGAACTGTTGGTGTAAAATCTAGCAGTGCTCTAACTCTGGAAGATACGACAGAAATGGCGGGACCTTCACCAGATTTAGCGAGGTTCAGTCTTATATATTTTTTCGACTTTTTGGTTACGGGCCCTCCTTGGGCATTTCAGGGGTGCTACGTGGTGTGCTTTGATTGGTCCACGTGGCACCCAACTATTGGACCCTATTGTCCAGTCACCTCTCACATGGGAATGAAGTCATTTCCTTGTTGTCCCAGTCGTACACTACCACGTGGCGCTTCTTAAGGAAGCCATGTGTGTACAGACTACATAGTCACTTGCCACATGTCTGTACAGATGCCACATCATCCTACAATGTCAGTCGCCCATGTTATTATACAGACCGCTACGTTAGCCTCCCACTGTATGGACTACCATGTCACTATACAAGTTGTACAGACTACCACGTGGCATGATCCGATTTGTCCATGGATTGGCCCGAAAACACCAAAATTGGGTGACACGTGGAAGCCTCTGGTGTTTCCATGTCATCATGCCACATTTCACCATCCTTCTCCTACCACATGTGTTGTACAGATGCTAATGTTAATAACCAAATATCAATATAGCATAGAAAAACCTCAAAATAAGTACTCAACGCCTTGAAAAAGAGAGAAATTTAGATAATAAGCCTCTTCGAGGGGGAAACCTCCTTATACCCACATAAATGTACAATTCCAAGATGATTCCAAACAAAAATGTCTCCTTGGTATATATAGGATACTAGGAGGTAGAATTACAACTAATGGAATAAATCAAATGTAAATAAAATAAGATTACTAATGTAATATGCCCCAATTAAGGAGTAATGAACCAATATTAGGGCTTAACATGCCCCTCCCCTTGAGACAAGTCTTGTCCTCAATGCTTGAGTAACTCTGGATGCTTCTATATAAAAGACTCATCTTCCCAAGTGGAATCTTCAGCTGGTAGTTTCCTCCATTTATTGAGATACTCTGAAACGGATCTATTCCTCAGTGGGTGAACTCTTGTGTTAGTGATGGCTTCAGGCTCCAATATGATTTTTCCTTCCTTGTCAATTTCTAGAAATATAGTTTGAACTGGGATCTTTTCGCCTATAACCATCTTTAAGCATGAAACGTGGAAAACTGGGTGTACTCGTGAAGATGCAGGCAAATCCAATTTGTATGCCATAGTACCAATCTTTTGCAACACCTTATAAGGGCCATGGTAGTTTGGTGATAATTTATTATCCCTTTTGTCTTGCTTGAGGGACCTCTATTTGTATGGTTGTAATCTTAAAAACATCCAATCCCATACTTCAAAACTTCTTTCACTACGATGTTGATTTTCTTGTTGTTTCATGCGATTTTGTGCCATGGTCAGGTTGTCCTTTACAATTTGTAGAACTTGTTGTTGATGCTCGATGTGATCTTCCACTGCTTGAACCTTAAATTTTTATTTTAGAGAATAAGTGATGGACAAAGGGTGGTATCCACAGAGTGCCATAAATGGTGTCATTTTTGTTGCAGTATGAAAGGAAATGTTATACCACCATTATTCCAAGGGTAACCATTTGAACCATTGTGTTTCTTTATGAGAGACAAAGAAATGAAGGTAGCCTTCCAGACATTTGTTCACTATCTCAGTTTGTCCATCAAATTGAGGATGATAGGATGAGCTATGAGCCAATTGAGTACCCAAACAAAAAAAAATTCTGTCCAAAAATGTCCAGTCAAGATGGGATCTATGTCACTTACAATAATCTTTGGGATACCATGTAGCTTTTGAATTGTCTCCATGAATGAGGTGGCAATTGTACTAGCTTTGAAAGGATGAGAGAGTGCACAAAAGTTTTCATAGTTGGTTAGTCTATTAGCAATCACCATGATTACACTCTTTCCTTCAGACTTTGGTAACCTTGTGATGAAATCCATGGAAACGTCCTCCCAACGTTGACTTGGGATGGCTAATGGTTGTAAAATACCTGGGGTCTTAATTGTTTCCACCTTATTTTTTTGGCAAACCAAACATTTATCCACAAACCTTTGAAAAGCAGTTTTAAGGCCATCCAAAAATAAATCCTTCTTGACTCTATGGTAGGTTTTCAAAAATCCCGAGTGCCCTCCTACTCGAGAGGTGTGCAATTCCAATAATACATTTTGTTTGAGTTGGGAGTTCTTACATAAATATAAGCGATCTTTGTACCATAGTGAATCATTTTTCCATGTAAATGTTCTGATGCACTAGAATCCTGCTACAACCATTGAATGAGAGTCCACACTTTTTCGCGATTCTTCCATTCATCCCTTGCTTCTATTATCCAATCAGGTTGGATGATCGAGATAACAAAGAGAAAGGCCTCAACATCTTCATCCTTTCTTGAGAGTGCATCAACCACAACATTTTGCTTCCCCTTTTTATAGACAATTTCAAAATCATAACCCAATATCTTGGTTACCCATTTTTGTTGTTCTTTTGAAGATAGCCTTTGTTCCAAGAAGTATTTAAGACTATCATGATCTGTTTTGACCTTGAAGTGCCTACCTATTAGGTAAGGATGCCATTTCTTCAATGCATGTAGTATTTCCATCATTTCCTTCTCATAAATCGGTTTGTGTAAGTCCTTTCCCTTGAGTGGTCGACTTTCAAAATCCAGGGGCCTTCCTTCTTGCATTAGGACAACACCAATTCCATTTCCCGAGGAATCACATTCCACAATAAAGGTTTTTGTGAAGTCTAGAGTGGTCAAGACATGAGATTTGCACATCACCTATTTAAGTTGTTCAAAAGATTTAGTTGCCTCTGGAGTCCATGAAAATGCATCCTTCTTAGTTAGTGTTGTTAAAGGTGCTGCTATTCTTCCATAGTGCCAAACAAACTTGCCGTAGTAACCTAACAAACCCAAAAATCCTCTAAGATTCTTCAATGTTTTGGGAATCAGCCAGTCCGTCATGGCCTTAATCTTTTTAGGGTCTACCTTAACACCTTCATGAGATACAATATGACCAAAATACTCTACCTCCTTCACTCCAAAGAAACATTTGGATGGTTTGG